>JAYKAV010003236.1:158468-182077 GCA_035582835.1 Phoebastria nigripes
AAAAAAACCAAAATAAAAAGAAAAATAAAAAGGCCAGGAATTATTTTAATGTTAAAAAATAAAATAAAATAAAAGCGGATATGGCAACGCTACTAGGAAAGTGGAATACATCACAGAAACCAAAGTCTTTTTGCAGGCAACACTGTTCGGAGAGAGGAGAACACTTGACGGGTGAAAAAAGTGAAGTTCTAAATTATATACAATAGTATCTAAGGGTGGCTTTGAAAAACAGTCTCCTTTAACGTGATTCAAGGTTTAACTTGCCGTTATCTATTGCTTATTTATTCAGATCCGTAATAACACTTAGAGAGACGGATGCGTAAAAATGAGACACCGTGGAATAAAGAAAAACCAAAAAAAACCAGCTTTTCGTATGAAAACGCCACGTGTACGCGCTTGTCCGATGTGGAATGTACCTACAGTTGTTTCACGGGCCGGGGGCTTCTCCTCGCTGCTCCGGTAGGAAAACCGGCCGGTCCGTCCGGCAAGAGAGCCGGGACACGCTCGCTTGCCGGGGATGAGCTCGTGGAAAGCACCCCGCAAGCCTCTTATCACCCCAAAACTCGTTTCCAGGCGGAAAAGTCCGACTTGCCCGGCTGTGAACGGACACGATCCGAAAGCGTCTGGTAGCGAGATGGAAAAATGGGGGCAGAAAGCCCTAATCCTTATGAAGGACGAGACTCAGTTGTTAAATTTTAAGGGGTATCCGATGGCTTTTTCCAGGCACTCTACCAAAGAGCCAGCGGAAAGAAAATCCCTCTCCACTTCCACAAATTTGATGTAGATGGATTTGGGCGACACGCCGGGCTCTACGACGCAGTTCTGAGATAAAAAGGCGTTGATCCCGACCCAATCTTTGCTGAAGGTTTTGGTGTTTGCCTGAAAGTGTAAAAACAGGCACTGCTGGAGAGTCCGGACCTCGGCGATGCCGAGGTAACAGTAGATAATCCGGGCAGATTCCATATCCACCCGGAGGGAGGCTTGCGGCGAAGGGACCTCCAGCTCCCCTTGAGTCTCATTGCTGGGATCGGGCCCCCTGTGCTCGGCCAGAGGGGAGGGGGGTTTCTCGTGGCACTCTTCGTAACCGATGGCGTACAAGCCGGGGCTTTTGGGGATCCCTCCCGGTAATAAATACTGAACGACGTTTCCTCCGGTGGGTTTGGAGTGAGCGATGGGTATCCAGTCGATCTCCATGTGCAGCTCGAGGCATCTGGCTTCGCTGATGGTGATCTCCAGGAATTTGTAATAAACGTTTTTCCAGTTCATTTTCTGCACTCTGGTCATGATAACCCGACCCTCCGGTTTTTCCGAATTGAAATATTCCCGGAGCCGCTTGCCGAGGGGTACCTGCGAGCTGATCTCCGCGTAGTGGTAACGAATATCCTCCTTCCAGCGGGTGTTGTAACCGATGCCAAAAATGGCCAGTTTGTTAGAGAGATGTAGCCTGGAGAAGTCCGTCCAGCTCTGAAACAGCTCCCACTTCAACTGGACCGACTCCAAGATTTGCATAATATTCTGCATGACGTCGCGCTTCCTGGAAATTAAAAAACACGGAGAGAAGGATAAAGGCATCAGTAAACTGGAGCTGCAAAACCATCCTGGCGAACGTACCGACCTTTGGAAAATATTAATCCCTTTCAGCTTTCTCAACTGCTTTTTAGGTGGTGGGTATTTTGTTACCATATACGCCCTGTATTGCTAGGTGAGTTTACGGATTATAACACCACACTGATGGTTTTGTTTTTTTTTTTAATTAATCTCAGCAAAACCAAAGAAAAACCTAACCCAAACTCCTTCCAATATCTCAGGCAAACTACAATCTCTACTGGAAATGAGATTTCATGCAAGAAGTTCTGCAGGAGATAACCCGGTAAAGAAAACGAGAGCTGATAAATCCCCAAGTTCAGTTTCCAAGAAAGATTTCTGCTCTTACCCAACCCCCAAAAAACCACACGGCAGAAATGTCCTGCTCCTACCTCCGCTGCTTCAAAGCGACTGCAAGCAAACACGCGTCTGGTGCCGCGAAATAAATGCAAACTCAAGTTACTGGGTTATTCTTTACAGCCGTGTGGTCGTGCGTTTCCCCCCTCTCCCCTGGGCCGCTCTACGATCTCAGGAATTCCCTCATTACGCCCTTGGTGTAATGAGTTGGGCGGTGAAGCGTCCCTTGACCGTACCAGGAACTCCTGTTGCCTGGCCAAGGTGGGGAGCAAGAGCGGGAATAATTCATTATCCCCTGACAGCCCTGGAACATTCCTTACCTTGATCCTAGCTCGAGTGGAACGGTACCATTGTTACTGGAAATTTTAAGAATTTCAGTAATTACCAACCCGGATCGTGGCCAGGATGGAAATTTAGGGATGACTAAAGCCAACCATCTTAGGACCGCTGTTTATAGGTTCACAAGTGAGAGCCTCTGAGCTCTCCTGGACCGCAGCCGGCTGCGCCCAGCATCGCCCTCTGAGCGGGACGCCTCTCAGAGCTCGCGAACTCTCGAGTTTGTGATATTCGGAGGACCATCGCCGACCGCCACGGGACCTGGGCTGAAACACTCCTCGAGGCTCAACCCCTCGCCCGTTGAGAAACGCCGAGACATTTGAAATGAATATTTCACTGAACTCGAGGGGAATTTTTAACAGGTATACCTTTGTACATTTATATATCTTTGCGTCTGTGTGCATGCGTGTGTTAATCGATTTAGGTACCCGATAGCAAGTATAGTATAAATATTGCCATCTCGAACCTGTAATTAAGTCACTGTCGTGACTGTAGTAAATTCTGTTGACTCACTTTGTAAATGTTAAATTAGTCAATGATTACGTGCTGCTAAAATCTAGTGATCCACCTTAAAACTGTGAATGAACCTTAGACTGCTGCTAAACACATATAATCCCTTAGACAGAAACCGTTGACCAAGCCTGGGACTGGATCCAGCCGCACCTGAGCTCCATCAGGAGTTTAGAAAGCAAGGGGGTCTACTCCGAACCTCGTGACTCAAGGGGAGGGTCTCCCTTATCCTTTTGCATCTTCAGTCTCTGTATAAATCACTCCAGCTCAATTCTAAATTGATTTTTCCTTTGTATGCTTCATCCCTGTAGTAAGTGAGAGAGTGAACCTTGCCATCGAACTGTTAAGTCGCACTTTTATAAATTCTTATTAAAACCACTTTTTCCTAACACCTTTGCCGGTGATTCTTTAAGTGATCTAAATCACTCATCCGTGACAAGCCGTGCATTCCCATCGGCACGCGATCTGTCGCAGACGACCGGAGCTGCATCCCTAATTTGCAACCGCCACTCAAAACACTTCCACCTCCTCATTACTCCAAAATTAACACGACGGAACGGGGCTGTAATTGTAAAAAACACAAAGCAAGTGCCAAGCCATTCTGAAAGGCTCGGTCCCAGCGCCGGATCAGAAACATGGCTCAAGGGACCGACCCCGCAGAGCGGTGAAGAGCCGGTGAAGATGACCTGCACCCGGACACAACCAATGAGATAACCCACTGCACAAGGGGCAACAGAAATCCCTCTGGATATCCAATAAACTCCCCCCCCCCATTGCCAAAGATTTATTTTTGCTCCCGGTAACGACACTGGTATCAAAGCGAGTTTCCACGGAAGGATTTACGCTTTGCTAAGCGATCAGGAGAGAGCACCGCGCGCGCCTGAAGCAAGCTGGAACAGCTTCCTCCAGGATGAATGAGACACTCAGGATGTAATTAGCTAGTAGGGAGGAACTACTCATTTTACGAGTTATTGTCCTATAATCAAAGCTGTAGGAAGATAATGCGACTCATTTGCTAACGGAGAAATCTCTCTAGGTCCAACAAATGGGATTTAAAAGCTTGCTCCATGCAACTCTCCTCCCTTTTATCTGTTGCCCTGCATCTGTAAAGCTGAACTGCAGTTGCACGGGGGTCACCACGTCCCCAAGAGGGTCTTTCCTCCTCCCACGTCCCACCAGGAGAACAGACTGCGTCTTTAGTCCCTGCACCCAGCGACACCGGTTTGCTTCTGCGGGGCATGCACGAACTAACCTCCTCTTGTGGGAAGAGATCTTCTCATGAAGATCACTTAAACTCCCTAAAATCAGCTTTTCCCAACAGCTCCCCCATGGAGTTAGGGCACAAGACTGGTGAGGGACACGAAGGTCTTTAAGAGCAGATATGATGGCCCACAAACCGCACAAGGATACGCCTGGGGTTGAGACTCTGGCAGTCGCATTTCTGCCCAATAAATCCTTATGTGGATCAGAAGGTCTCTTTTTCCATCATATTGATATAAGGGTTCAAAAAGGGTTCCACGGGAGCCGCAGACCCTTTCCACAGTGCTGGAGAGGTCCAACCACACAGCCTCTCATCTCAAAAAACCTGCTTTTATAGGCGTAAATATAATGCACGTGATTTTGGGAAGGTTCTCCAAGCGCTGGTTCTCCTTTAGGCGATCTGGTGCCTCCAGGGCAGACTGAAGGCACTGGGCTTGCGACCACAGAGCTCTGCATCGAGCAGTTTGAGCACGATGGTTGGCGCACACCAGCTCTGCAAACCTCAGGTGGGGTGTCCAAGCCCCGCAGGACCAGGTCCGAGCAGTCCAGGCTGAGATTGCTCACTCCTCACAGCAACGGGAGGGACCGCATCCATCAGCACGCTGCCTATCTTAACTATCTAGCAGCAGCAACCACGCCAGAAGATTCCTGGATAGACCTTAAAAGGCATTTTGGCAAGCGCATCTCCGCCACGATCAGAGCGTAACTGAGTTTCTAGAGCACCAAGGGAGGGACCTGCTTGGCAAGCGGAGCTGTGTTTGAGCCAGGGGTTTTTAAAAACGCCTGTTACACCATCAACAAACTCCTGTTTCTTATTTTAAGTTACTTCTGAGGAGTCATTTCCACTTGCCCCTCTCTAGCAGCAAAAGAGAGAAACACTGTACAAGAAAAACGCATATTTACCCCAAATCCGTTTATATTTACATACAAACACCGCGGCAATACAAGCCTGGACTGTTTCAAAGCTTCTCTACAGCTTCCCTGACGCTTCTTCAGATGCTGAGCAGCGCAGTATCGCTACGCTTGCAAAACATCTTTTTTAGATTTTTGGAAGTGGAAATTCACCTTCTGGGAACAAGACAGACAAGGGGACCAGACAGACAAGGGGGCAGGGTAAGCACTGGCTCGGCACGGGGCTGTTTGGTAGCACAGAGCCTGTGTTTCAGCGCTGTTATACGCTCATTCGACTCAAGACAGACAGCTGAAATCAATTTAGAGAAAGCAGTCCCATCCAAACCCAGAGAGAGGAGAAAGCAGCGTGGGTAGGTTTTCATTCAACAGTGCAGGAACAGAGCTAAGAACCAAAAAAATAAAAAGCCCCCACCTTTATTAATTACACTATAAATACTCTCGCTAAGTTTAGTTCAGCACAAAATAGAGCTGAAGCTCTGGTGAAAAAAAAAAAATTAGTCACTCAAACTGCTCCTTCTGGGAAGAGGAATAATTTCACTAGACACGATCTCCGGCAGCACCTTGCGTATGGTAGAGAAGGGCTTTCCACAGAGGGAATCCATCACTTTGAGCACAGAGGAACCAATAGGGAAAAAAGAAATTTTAAAAGGCTCTGCTTTTCGGTTTTAGCAGCTCCTCTTCCCGCTTACACCAGGACTTGACGGCTCGGCAGCCGTCCCGCTGAGCTTCGCTTTCCCAGGCTCTATCCAGCATCTCCGCGACTCAGCCAAGCAGAGGTATAAGCAGTAAGAGTCAAATTGTTACTATTATTCATTTTTTAATAGAAAAATCTGAGCTAGCAGAGGGTTTACCCTGTGTCAGCGCTGTGTGTCACAGGGCCATCTCATTTTTCATCTGCAGAAGGTGCCCTAGAGCTGGATTCTACCCTATCGTCAAACCACGACCTCCGGGCTGGAGACTGGCCATCTGCATTTCTTTCTCCTCGGAAGCTTTTGCAATTCAAATGAGGAAAGACACGAGGCATGGTGCAAATTTGTTCTAAGGCACTGTTTCCAAACAAAAGCAGACTTCAAAGCAGCAGAAACAGCTGGTTTCAGTGAAGGACCCAGCTCCCCAAGCTTCTTCTAGTTCATCTTCACAAAGCCCGCAGTGAATAAAACCGTTCCTCAAATAAATTTAAAATTGCAGAACAGAGTCTTAAGTAGCATTTCACTTTTCAAAACAGTTTATTGGGAGGCAGCAGCGTGCCAAGGGGATGCAACAGCAGAGCCGACGTGGGGAAGGAGAGTCCAGCTGATGGAGCATGGGACCCGGACACAGCTTACCTATTGCTCTTTGCTTCCTACACCACCAAAAATAAGGCAACCCAGGAAATACGGGAAGTCCTTATATGTCTTTGGAGGCCAGTTATTTACTACCTGAAGCTAAAAGAGGCAGCGCTGTCTGTGCTAACGTGCTGTGCAGCTTGCTTAGAGATACAACGCATTAGGTTTGTTGGTGCACGATCGGGTCCCGGTGCTGGCTGAGCTGCCAGGAGCAGCTGAACCCCTCGCAGGCAGCAGGAGCAAAGCGAGCTCAATCTTTTTCTGCAGGTTTGTGGTCAGTTGATAGCGACAGCAGCTTCACACATGTGTGTTTTATCAGGAAAAGAAGAGCCAGAATAAATTCCAGTGCTTAGAGAGCTCAGTGATACGTTTCCTATAGCGAGCATCTTAGCGGCACTCTCCCACCCTCTCTGCTAGGAAAATAATGTCATGGTGCACGTCTGCTCCTGTGGTTTTCTGCAAGCTGCTTAGCTCCAAAAAAATCCTTCCAAAAATCCTTCCAAAAATCCCAGGAGAGGGAAAGGGATAAGCAAAGACAAGATTTTTGGCAATACACACGCTTATAGTCCAGCATCGCCACACCGTAATTTCTCCACGTCAAAAAATCGCAGCACAAGGTTCAGCAAAGAATCTGAATGCACCGCCACAACCTCAATAAAATGGGAGGGAATTTCTGCCGAAAATCTGCAGGTGACCAAGAACGCAGATGAACTGAAGTCCCAACTTTCTTTGAAGTAAGTTATATGTATTTTAAAACGCTGGCCAAAGAGGTGAAAAAGTTTCCCACCTATTTATCATCTATGGCTTTTAAGAATAGACGCAATTCTATTTTTTGAAGATAATAAATAAATACCCCACTTATCTTCGTATCAGCCACGCTTCTCCTGACTGCTTTTAATCTACTAAGAGTTTAAAAGTTCCTTGCTTTCATAGTGGGGGGAAAAAGTAATTTTCAGCAAATCTGTGTTGGAAGATGCTTTGTGCTTCCACTGAGCATGTCAGATGGGCTTATCACCTGCACGCTTCACAAAATGCCCGAGAGTTCAGAGACTCCTGGGCATTTTAGAGGGAACTTGGGGGGGGGGGAAAAACAACCACAAAACTCTGAAAAGTCTAATCTACCAAATCTAATCCAGCTGTCCATCTACGCAACAAAACCTGGAAGAGAAGATTCAGGCAGTCCGAGCCTCCACCTCGGAAAATTCAGGGTTATTTTCTGTGCAGTTCCCTAAAGCACACCTTGAAAGGTAAAATTATCCCAGAACAGTCCTAAGAAACTGTTCAAAGAGGTGATAATAATGTTTACACTGAAAAAAGTTATTTTTCTCCAGGTCACCCCTGAGTCGCTAAACTGAATTTGCTCCACGTTAAGAAAAAAAGTCACCTTCGGGAACTGTGAAAATCCGTCTGAAGTGAGGAGTTTGATGAAGCTAGGCCATTACAATGGAAGCTTCTTTTTTTATTATTTTTATTTTTTGTAGGTTTTGGAGGATTTTTTTTCATTTAATTACAGTAAAAAACCTCTGTTGTGTTACTAACCAGGGACACTATGTTAATGTATACAGTGCCGATGACTTCCTACCCTACAGAAGCTCGTTTTCCAGCATAGGAAATACCAGATTGACTTCAGATGACACGACAAATTACTGGCGGGGGAGTGCGTGCATGGAAGACACGATGCCCCGTACGCGTTCCCATCCTGGAGGATCTGCAAGCCAATTTGTGATAGCTCACTCCCATCGCGGACAGATCTACAACCACCCTGTGGGTTTTAAAACCCTAAAGGTCGAAAGAAAGTAGCCCCGGTCCGAGTAAATATGGCACAATTCTTTTCATTTTTCGAAATGCTCTGTGTTATTGTTGGCGAGGCAAGGGGGATTCGCATGCTCAAAGCATTCGAAATGCTCCGGTATTTGTCAGATTAACCCGATCCAAAAGGTTACAAGTCAGCTCTGGAAAGTTATAAAAATAATAAAAAAAAAAAAAAAAATCACAAGCTTTGGCATGCCTTCCCACCAAGGAGAGGAAATGCACGAACTTTTCTTGCAAGCATTACTCACACCAAGCCAACAGTACACACTACTACCGGGGTGCTGCGTCCCTCTTCTCACTCTTTCTTTCCTCCACTCCTCCTACATTCTCTTTTTTCCTTACGTCCAAAGGGGCAAACTTCAGGCAGATGGAAAAAAACAAACAAAAAAAAAAACCAAAAAACAAAAAAACAAAAAAAAAAACCAGATTACAAATAGATCCAAGAGTTTGGCCTCGTGTCATGATACCCGCAGCCTGCCCACACACATCCCTAATGAATCTGATGTGTATTTTATCCGCATTTTAAGTCCTTGCATTCGTGTAGTAAGTCTCGTTTCATTTGCTGAATGACGAAGCCAAGAAGAGACAGAGTTGTGAAGCTTTTCAGATGTTCTGAGGTAACTGGAATAATGCATAAAGCAGATTCAACTGTATGAATAGTCTTGCACAATGTATTTATAATTATAATCAGAAGTTTCAAATATCCTCCCCTCCTGCACAACATCCCCAGGGAAACACATTCCAGGGTAAAACATTCATAAATTACTTACTGCGTGTCTTCTGAAGATTCCTGTTTTATCTTTAATGTTCTTTTTGTGGTAGGCATTTCATCTGAAAGGTAAAATTCCAACACATAATTATATTTTAAATAATGTTCCTGGGGCTTTTTTATAAGGCTGAAATTAAAAAAAAAAAATTAAAAAAAAAAAAAAATTGAAGTTCCTTCCTAAGCCAGGCAGCCCACTATGTTCTGCACAAGACGGCTCCAGTTCCTAAATCCTCCGTAACTGAATATTATTTTTTTTCTTGGAAGTGACGTGATCAGTTCAGATCTGTCTCTGCAAGTGCAAAACCTTTGAAGGACAAGACTACAATTCCCACTATTAAATCACAAATCAATTTAATTGCAAACTACATTGTTAAAAAAAAAAAAAGGGAAAAAAAGAAAAAAGGCTATTCTGCTTTCAGTGGCACATTTGAAGAGCAAGCACCAGAACAAATGCATCTGTATTCCATTTAGATGTTGTGTGCTAAGTGCTTTTCTCATAACTTCTCTGAACATTAAGAATATCGTCAGCCCAAGTGTACACAAATGTCTCCGATTCAACAGAAGGAAAACGGTGATAAACCAGGAGACCACGGTTTGACTCACCAGAACGAGTCCAACTAGATAGAATTAGCCGTCAATTACATACGTTTTGTAACGTCATCTTCTCCCCACTGTTTCTCTCCCACATATTTCTGACTTTTAAATCCCCTGGGGAAGAAGTCTGAGAGAACCGGAACGCGGTTAACAGCCAGTTTGCAAATTTTAACATTAAACTGCGATTTAAGTCTCTTTCAAAGCATCCCAGCTCACCAGTCCCCTGAACGCAGATGGGTACAGATACGTGACTGCCTCTCCTATCCCTGTTTCAGCCTACAAATCATGAGGGGGGGAAAAAAACATCCCACCAAGAGCCTTTATCCAATTTACCTTCTAACTACCGCTTCGCTTGGGTCTCCATTGAATTTGATTGACTCAAAGCTTCCGCTGTGAAAATAACCCCCTTGCTCAGGCAAGGGAGGAACACGCACCCGTAAGATCAGTGGATCAAGAGATATAAATATACTTAAAGAAACCCACTTCTTCACAAAACCGCTCAGATCAGTGTGCATTTTCAATCAAGAATGTGGTACTTTGCTCCATTTGACAAAGTTCAATAAGCCACAGGCAACAACCAAATCTCCAAGTTAATTAATATGTTGATTCTTATGCAGACACACCAACAATTCAGGCAAGAAAAGCATGTGGAGGACTTAGGTTTAGGTCTCAATCCTGGAGTGTGAGCTTGCTTGCTTTTTTTTTTTTTTTATTTGTTTAAAAAAGACCACACATCTGGATATAAGCATATTTATATATTTAAAACAAACATACCAGTTAGGGTATGTAGGAAGAAGGAGCAACATTTAAAGTCACCAGTATTAACAGCAGTGGTCTGAAGTCCTGTTCGTAATTTAAGCAAACGGTGTTTGAATGGTAACCCACGGGCTCAGCTGGTGCCCAAGGACCTCCAAAGCAGGGTACCACTGAAAGGGAAAAATCTCTCCCTGATCCCACGAGGGGAAGTAGAACTGAGCAGGGAAGGAGAGACAGGGAACGTGTTGCCACCTCCTCCTCCACTGTTTCTGGCCACACAGCCCTTCTTTCCTCTTGCCAGGCTCTTTAAACTCAAGTCCTGATCCTAAAATACTTCGGGAACCACTGTTTGCTTTTGATGATGAACTGGGGAATTTCTTTCCCTTTTCTTCCCAAGAACATCAGGTGTTTAGCATCTGGAGCACATTATGTCCGAAACGTGAAAGTTGGTACTGAGATATGTATGTGTGAGAGGTATGAGCACAGAGCACGGGTAAAATCAGAGGATGGAGGTGCACCAAGATGGGATTTCTTACCCAATTCCTGTTCGCCGGTCTGGTAGCAATGAAGATCCTGACTGTGGTTTCCCCAGTCCTCCTGTGAATACTCCTCCATCGTGCTGCCGTCTGACTCCAGCTCCTGGTACAAGCCGCTGCTGTTGATGAGGACGGGCTGGCAGGGCTGGGAGTCCCATCCTCCCTGCCCAAACACCTGCTCCAGCTGTTCAAACGTGTAGCTGCTTTTCCTCTTCCCAACGCCATGCTCCTTCACCCGGCTGTAGCACCTGCGAAGGGTCTAAGACAGAAAAACACAGGCTAATCAGGTGGCAACGGGTTGGAAGAGCACACATTCACTTGCAGACAGTTACACAGCTTCTAGGTAGAGTTTAGTGTGGTTTTTTTTTTTTTTTTCTTTTTTTTTTTACTTCTGCTGATCAGTATTTGACCCACGCTCACAAGCTAAATGCAATGCTCCCAAATTAATTTATGCCCGCCAGGAAGCATCGTACGTATCCAACGTTCCCGCTGCAGCGATTTAGCGTTAACATCTACGACACAGGACAAAGTTGCGTAGCAGCGACAGGTTTGTCAGATTTAACATGGGCGATTTATTCTCTTCCCCACTTCAAAAAAATCCCCAGATCTGCTATGTAACGTAGGGGAAAAAAAAAAATAAAATAAAAATACCAAGAGACCCCCAGTCAGAGATACCAACGAGCCAAGAAAATGCACACCTACTACGAGGAGGAGAAAGCAGAGCTGGTGTTGTGCCCACAGCTTGAAGAAGGTGAAGCGGGGAGGAGAGAGAAAGGAAAAGAGAAAGAAGAGTCCCCCAAAGCAAAGACGGTCCAACCTTCCTTACTCTGGTAAGAAGACACAAGGTACAAAATGTATATGCCTAAGCTATTCAGCTAGGAAAATATATATTACTTACATATTTTGCATTCCTTACTAACTCACTCTGTCTCTTGTGAAGCTGCTGAAATTTAAAAGAGGTCAAATCAATAATGCTCCAAATTCCCAGACTTTGATATCAAGCATTAAGTAAGAAACAATACTAAGATGGCTCTGTCTAATAAGTCTTTAAAACACTGCTGAGGCCAAAACCTCCCATAAAGACAGATGTAAAAACCTGGTCTACTTTTGGTGATCCCTTTAGCATCCCGCACTGATGGCCGAGCCGGTGCATCACGCTCGCTGCACGACAGCGAGGCAAAGCCTTATAAGCCTATGATTTCTGTCCACGTTTCCCCCCTAATCCGGAGCAATACACAACTATTTGGGGGTAAAAAAAAAAAAAAAAAAATTCTTCATGCACATCCCTTAATGTGGTTTTAATTCTACCACCACTCTATGTTTGAAAGATAATGATGTGCCCCAGGTTTGCTGGATCTTTCTGGTTTTTGGATTGGTAGAGTGCTAGAAAACATTTTTTTTTCATATTAAATTTATTAGATTGCTCAGGTTCTAGCTTGAATGGCAAAGCCACCTCTGGAGTTCAAAACAGGCACTAATTTGGGAAGAGCTAGTCCTGTCACCTTGCTTTCTGGAAGAGGACTGTATTGGACTTTCAAGCACACATCATTGCAAAAACTGCTTGTTTTTTCCCCCAAAAGGAACCTTTACATCTCCAGAAAGCTCGAACCTACCTAATGCTCTTCATATACTGGTTTAACAGCATCAGCGGGAAAGGAATACATTTCTAACCAGTTTCCTCATGATATTCAGAGCCCTGGGGGCAGAAGCAAAACTGCTAAGCAGCAAGTCAGTTTTACCCTGCTGTTTCAAAAAAAAAAACAAACAACAAAACAACCCACACACAAAAAGAACACACAATAAAATAAAATGAAAAAAAAAAAAAAACCAAACCAAACATAAACACACAGGCAGCAATAAGCACCAGAGTTATTCAGTGGTTTAAGGTGGAACCCTTCCCAATTTTGCCTTTGCTACCTCTCGGGATAAACGGGCAGATCCTCTTTGGGCGGACACCAGCAAATTTTAAGTTCCAGTCTGCAAGCGGGGTAGAAAACAACTGGCTATGTCAACCTGGAACCAAAGACCCAGCCAAGAAACCTGTCGATATTCACTGCAGGCAAATTAGGTTCCCTGGGGCTGGGGGTACAGGTAAATTTGGTTGTCAAAATTCGGCAACAAGAATCCCTTGGGAACATCAAGGCAATTTTAAATGGTCTGGTTTGCCCCGAAAAGCGCATTGGAGGATGCATCACCTTTTCACTCCAATTTCTCTCCTTTCAGCTCAAATCTCACCGAGCGATACGGGCAAACTCTTGTTTCACTCCCAGACTCTTTCTAAAATCCACCCAAGTCAGATTTTTTTGAAATATATTTCCCAAACCCCAGTTCTTACATCTGCCCCGGCTTATCCATTGGAGTTAACCACAGACTTAGAGCCTCTAGCTGAATTTAATATCAGCCTTTAAGCTAAACAAACCATCTCTAGCGCAGTTAACCAAAAAATGTCACTACTCTTGGCCAAGCCCTCTGGGGAACGCTCGACATCCACAGCCACTTGCTCTATTTTAAGCGTGTGGTTCAAACACCTCTCCCTACCGATGGAGTTATCAAGTATCTCACACCGGGTTGTAGCCTAGTTGTAATTAATTATTTCATTCAGGCTGCAAACTGGCTTATTTTACCATGAAAATAATTTAGCATCAAGTCAATGGAGACTAGTACAAGAATTAAGGGGAGCAACGCAGAAAGGGGGCAAAAATAAATGAGCAATACTCTCATTGCTCATTACTCTTGCAAGTCAAGAGTACTTTTGAGGTTACTGCCTAGATGCTTCTGGGCCCGGCTGCGTCAGCCATCTTTTACCTCCACTTCTGGCAGCAGATAACCTAAAATTTGAGTGAGATAATCTCAAATTTGGTGCTTTCAAAAGCACCAGAAGGCCTGCGGCCAAGCAGCTGGTGGCTCCTTGGTCTTGTTTCCTGAAGAATCGAGATTCCCACTAGCTCTTTCTTCTCGGAAGCACTCCCCAGTTTCTCCAACAGGCAGTCCCTGCCACTTTTCTAAGTGACGTTCACCTCTGAATAACACGGGTCAGCTCCGTTTCACGGATGCCCACAGGCTTCTGTGTGGCAGGTAGACCAAACTGATGGCTCTCCTCTGCAGCTGCCCGCACCTCCCACGATGATTTTCTTCAGAGACCCTGGTAAGACCTAAATAATTGCTCGGACTTCAGGAGACCTCCCCTGGACATTTTATAACACTCAAAGGTTCAGACACCTTTCTCCCAACAGGTTATTCTGATCGCCAAGATTTAAGATCGAGGTTTTTCTTACGCACCTCCTCTATTCCTCCTGGTGTCCAGCTCAACTCCTGCTCCGTGGTTCCTAAAGTGCACATACATATATTGATACAGATAGACAAGAAACCAGTAAATTTAGGACAAGTAACTGAAAACAGACCTGATAACTGCCCCGTGACTGCACAGACTGGAAGAGACCGAGGTTTTTGCTTATTGTTCTGCAACACTGCCTGCAATATGAAGACAGATTATCCCCGCTTAATTTATAATTATGAAATCCAAAGGAGGAGACAGTCAAAAAGCTCAACGTGGATTTTCTCACCATTTCTAACTTACAAGCCCTCATCTTCTCTACAAGTGAAGCCACAGGAGAACCAATCACTCTGCAGGAACTGCAGCATGATGATCAGAAACACTGGTCAGAAAAGCCTTAGGAAGTGACTTTGAGGAAAGCTGTAGACACAGTCCTCCTCCCAGCAAAAATGAGGGAGAACCACACCACAGTGAGCTTTTTATGTATAACCCCAGAGATGGTCCAACACAAGAAACTCCAGATCCCTGATCCGAGACGTACTCTTACTCAGCGAGATGCTACCGGCTCTGCAGAGCAGTTAGGTGGCCTACAGGCATGTCCACATTAATCTATTTAAGTCTATTAAACGATAGCAGCTGGCCTAGAAGGGGTCCCGATGGCACAAAGCACCACTTAGCACAACATTCAGCTCCGAAGATGCTCTTTTACTTAATGGGAGAGAGGAGCTCTTGGCTTTACGTCCCGAATTAAGGACAGCAATATCAAACAGCTTCCTTCCTCATCGTGCCAGGATACTCACAAGCAACACGAGATGAAACTAAACCGGGATAAAAGAAAGAGCTTTTGAAGCCTGGAGTGGTTGTAGGGCACGTAGGGATGACCGGCACAGTGAAAGCTCTTGAAATCTTCATTCCTGAGTTGGCTGGTGGGAGCACAAGGAAACAGAACTGACTACAGTGGTCTGGTAGCTCTGGTCAACTTGCTAGCTCATGAACTTTCAGGTTAAAAGACGTGTGCAAGGCAGGAGAACATGAGAATTACATGGGATGTCGCCATAAGAAGCCCCATTTCTGTGGTCTATCCAGAATAAAAGGAGAAGAAAGAGCACCTTAAACTCTCTAGAAGCCATACACCACTGCAGAAAGGAGCTAATGACTTCAACATGTCTCCAACATGAAACGCCAAGTCATAACACTCCTCTGCAAAACACGAGCAGCCTCGTGCAAACCCCCCCTTAAAACTTCGCAGGCGTGCACTGCAGGAGCTGCCGCGGACCTGTCTGCAAAGGCTCCAGCCCCACAGGTGGCTGCACATCTGCCAGATCACAGCACTCCGGTACACCCTGGCAGTCAGAATAAAACATGCTTTGCACCAAAGAGCAAAGCCTCAATTGTATCCTGATGTGCCTGAACGCACAGGGACTTCCTGAAGGATTTGGCTCTGGCCCAAAGGTCTCCAGTACCGAACAAGGAAAGCGATAGGAATGTCCTGAGGGGAAGAGGGTGGTGAGGGGGAACACAGATAAGTTGATCGTCTGATCAAGATAAGAACCAGAGATTGCTTTGGACAATAACTTGAAGAAGCAAAGTCATCCTAGAAGACACAGATAAGGGATGTCAGTCAAGGCAGGTGAGGCACGTGTTTTTACGTTGGGTTAGTTAGCCGGGTGAGGAAGTCATGCAGTGATACATGGTGCCGAGAGACGATGAAATTCCCTGCAGCAACAGCGGGCTACACCTCGCATCTCAAAATAGCCACCTGCGAAGATGCTCCATCGGTTGCTGCTCTTAGAAAGCCCAGAATAAAATTATTCATACCCTTCTCAGGGATTTGACGCTAATCGGGCTAGACACCTAGAGAGAAGAAACTCTCCAGTATTGCCTGCAGAAAGGCAGATGGCTGGGCACCTCCATCTCCCGACGTGCTGAGCTCCTGGTTTAAGACAGCACTGGAGGAAAAGAAGAGTAACTAGTTAGAGTTTGAGAAGGCAGACCAGCAAAACCCTCTGCCGTGCCCACATCCACCGCAGTCAATGACTTTTGGCTCTGTGAAGAGTTTAGATGGGATGGATGTGTCCTACAGACAGAGCTCGGCTTGCAGAGACACACGAGTAAGGTTCAACCTAGCCCTGGCATGACCTGCTCAAAACCAGCATGGTTTTAAAACCCATCGCTACTTACTTTAGAGCAATGAAGGCTGCTGTCCTGGTTCCGGCTGGCAGCCACGCTTGAGTAGACTGCCTTGCCTTCAGAAACCCACTCCTTCCTAAAAGCAAACTTGAAGTTTCACACATCCACTGTGATCGGGACAAACATCTCTATGCCACCCACAAAGCTTTCAAGGAAAGCCCAAAGTGCAGCAGTCTGGACCAAAGAGGTCCGAGATAGCAGAGATATGACCTCTTGAGGACATCAGCAAGCCATGAGACACCACACAGACTCAAATCCCTGCTGGTCCTCGCTCTCAAATGAACGAGCAGAGCGAAGCCACAAGCGCCTCCAGAAGATGAAGAGCAGCCCAAACCCTCCCGCAGGTGGAAGGGGAAAATGCTCCTCTTCCAAAACAAGCTTCAGCCGAGTGGCAGAAAACATCAACGCAGGTGGCACCACAGGGGACACTTCTCACATAGTTCAGAAAGCTAAAAAACTTTATGCACCACACCATCCTAGCAGCATGTCGTTGCCCATCCTGGGGCCAGGTGTCTCTAGAGGAAGGTCCGTGCCACTTGCTTTCAGCTGTGTTGAGAAAACTTTATCAGTGGAGAACAATATCTAAATCCATGGGAAAAGCTGGAAGTGAAATTCCAAAGGTGGCTTTTACTCCAATTTTCACTAGAACCAGTGGTCAAGGGTTGGTAACTGGTGAGACCACAGCAATCTGCAGAGCATCACCTACTCAGCCCCCAAATTTATATACTTAGTAGGATGGAGCGTAACCAGGAAGAGCAATGAAAGCCAATCCGGCCCCACACCAGCGCTCAGAGCTGTATGCTTTCACACCAGCTTCATTCTGCTGAGCATTTCAGGTGCATCCAGTCGCTTCTACAATAAACAAAATCCACGATCAACCATCCAACACCTCCTGCATCACTGCCACTGGCACTCTCTCCTGACGTCAAAGCAGCCTCTGCAATAACTGATGCCAATGGGATGCCCAAAATTTCCGCCTGCCTGCACGTGCTGGCTAAGGGCAAGTGATAAAAATCAGAAGGAGGATTTTTAACGCCTTCAAGTCCTCCATAGTCAAGGAGCACGACAGGGAAAAACCGTGTGCTCCCAAAATAAGATTTAATGTTCACAAATCTCCCTGGGGATTCAATGTTCAAGTTGAGCAAGTTTGTCCTTCTGCAATGAGTTCCTGGCCATCAACTGTTTCTGTCTCAACAAGATAACCTGCCGGCTCGCTCCCAGCTCCCTCTGGGAATCATTTTGCACCCATGCAATGAGTGGTGGATGACCCAGGTATGCCAGAACAACCAGACCAGAGTATTATAGACACACAACACAGCTGCAGAAGCTGCTGGACAGTAAAGACACTTGTCCTGCACATGCAAAGCAAGACAGATGCCTACCGGCACGACAACACTCTGCAAATACCCCAGCCGAAGAGAGTGGATGCAGCTGCCCTGCAAGAGGGTTCACTCCACGTGATGCTCTCCTTCCAGAGATGCTCCTCAACTGCAGCCCCACAATACATCCAAGGAGGAGTAAAACAAATAAATCTGTACTTTGTCACTGAAGAGTTTGTTTTTTATGGCTTATAAATGTCAACAGAAAGTTGCTCCCATCTACCAGGGCCTGTGAGACCCTCCAGCAAGAAGCTGGGCTGCTGGAGAGGATTCAAGGAACAACAAGAAACGACCCAGCCTGGAAAACCCGGCACATCTGCATCTATTTAAGCCAAAGAAAGATTCGGGGGTAATTTGAACATCGCCTGCACACATCGCAGCTTGTGGAGCTACCCAGACAAGTATCTGGGCCTGAGATAACAAATGCAAGACAAAGATAAAATGCATTCAAAAGAAATAGACGGCAAAGCTGTTTTGAAGGTGGACAGTTGGCTGGTTGCTACGAAATGTACCGATGCTCCATCATTTGAGATCTTCAAATTAAAAGACAGCCACTCTGCTCAATGTTATTGGACCCAACGATAAAATTCTGGGTGAAATCCAATCTCCTGTATCACGCAGGAGGTCAAACTAGACTATGGCAAGCATCGCTTCCGAGACAGCCTAGTTAGCGCAGCTTTTCCTTCTGTAAAAACAACTTCACGTAAGATTTAAAAATAGATTGTTTACATCGTAAAGCAGCTAAAACCACAGCCCCATTACAAATAAGCCCCTGTCATCATCGCTTTACATATAGCTTAAAGCAAGAAAACACCAACGGCTGATATTCAGGCGTAATTTTTCATTCCTTCCCATTTCATGTGGGTTCGCGGCATTCGCTTCTCCCCTTTGTGCCTACGTTCTCTATGAGCGTTTAAGCAGTGTCTTCAAGGTATTTATTTTTCCTTTGAAAAATAAATTACACGCTTAGCGGACAACCACAACCCAGCAGAAACCTCCAGTCACCCATCTGGGGTGAGAGGGAGGTCGCTACCTACAGAAAAATCCACACCAGGGCAGCAGCTTTGCGATTGGCAGTAGGACTCGTGAATTCCTGCAGCTGGGAGTTAGATGTTGGAGCTGCTCCTCTTTGAATAAATGGCTTGGCACTGACTCTGGGGAGAGGCGAACAAATTTCAGCGGCTCTCTCACAAAATAAAAGCAGAACCCGCATTTCCGCGGTAGCTGAAGAAACGACATGTTAAAAATGCTCCCGAATTCATTTTAACAGTCTCCCGCTGCTGAACGGCAACTTCTAAGGAGGGATTTCTTTCTGCTCGAGAAAGGCTCGCTAGCTGCAACCGCAGCCAGTGAACTTCTAGCACCAAAACGCCCTCACAGCTCAGCTAAGCAAAGCGCTGTCAGGAGAGCAAGTCTTTGATTCCACCTTGGATGAAGAAAGACACATGCCAGAGAAGCAGAAATTCCTCCGCAGATTTAAAAAATGCATAAGATCCAGTATTGAAAAAAACAACTGGAGCACATTATTTCAAGAACACTCCTTTAAAATAAAACAAGCCTTTACTGCCTGAAAATTACCCTTGACTCGCACAGCTCTGCACTGGTCAGCGGCAACTGTAAAACCTGAGCTCACCTGCGCTTTCCTAGAGCATCCCCCTGCCATTGCAGCCACGTGCGAAGGCTGGAAGAGGATGAAACGATGATGTCCCAGCGTACTACCCGATGGAAAGCGATCTCAAAGAATACATACTGGGTACGTCGGCTTTTGGCCTTCATACGGCAACTTCACAGCACGAGGCAACGGCTCATTTTTCTGTGGTTAAAAGCAGCTCGAGTTAACAGCTAACCTCCTGCTCTCTGGCTGAAACAACATCGCCAGGCGAAGGGCACAAAATCAGCACGCAAGTCTGGAAAGGGTTTTGCCAAATATTATATTCCATCGCCTGCCTTAAAACATCAGCGCTAAGGTCAAACGTTAAAACTTAAAGGCTCTCCACGCACTGCTGCAGAGAGGCGATGAGTTTCAGGATACACAAACCAGGCTAAATCCTTGACCATGAACATATTCAGGAAATAGGAGGGCTGGACGAAAAGCACGTTGCTTTAGTAAACGAGTCTTTAACAAGAGGTACACGTTGTAGAATATATTACTAAACAAGCAAGGATTAAGGATACAACAGGATGAGGAAACTACAGAGCACAAGACAGCTTTTCCGGGAACCCAAGAGGCAGAAATCGAGACGTTTCAATCCTCCTGCAGCTCCTGATTGCCGAACTCGCCAATCCACCGACCTCAGAGCCACGAA
The DNA here is from genome assembly GCA_035582835.1 of Phoebastria nigripes. NCBI lineage: Eukaryota > Metazoa > Chordata > Aves > Procellariiformes > Diomedeidae > Phoebastria > Phoebastria nigripes. The sequence goes on from JAYKAV010003236.1 coordinate 178,369, forward strand.
GTCGGATTCAAGGTCTCTTTCCGAAGGAAGAAACCAGGAAAAGCTGCTGGAATGGTTACGTGTGAATCCCTAAATTTGAAACAGACACTTCCAGAGTGGCTCAAACCCAACAGCGGTCTCGTTCCCAGCTTGCAGGCCAGCACTGCTTATGTGCAGAAAAGCACATGCAGATGTTAAAGAGACAGAGGAAAATCTGAACCGGGACCTTACTTTGCATCCTGTTTGAATTAGGAGAGAATGCATCTATGCGACACAACTGGAAAACTTTCTTCTTCGGAGTTGACTTTTTCCTTTCCAGCTCATTTCTAACTCGCTCTTCAAGATTTGGCAGAGTCCAGGGAAGGCAGGTGTCCTGAAGAAAGCCAATATTGAGTTCTTATCTAAAACGCATTTACAAAATAAGTTGAATCCAATACGTTTTAAGCACGATTTACATTTATAATACATCAGCAAATCCTCACGCTACTCTCCCTTGATGGGCATTAAGTCAAAGTATATAAAATCACAGAAATATGGAGCATTATGGATAATAAGTGGAAGATGGAGCTTCATCACCATCTCCCTGGCTCTGCTTTCAGCTCAGACAGCCGATAGAGGAGGACTACGAAGTGCCTATGACCTCCCCTTGTTCCAACAGCGTGTTCAAGTCATCCTACTCTGTCTTAAAGGTGACTTCAGGCATTGACCGCTCCACACCCAGGAGCGATTTTTGCTCTCAGTCGAGCATGAAAGAGTCGAGCAGCTGATTCTGCCTGGAATTCTACAAAAATTGGGATTTTAAGGTTGGCAGTGGGTACTGGAACTACCTCAATAATCCCTGTAACAAGGTCAACTCTTGGCTCTTGTGAGAAACCCCAGCTTTCGATGAGCACTCGTTTCACAGCCATTCTAGGGAAAAACCTACTGCGAGCCTGAAGGCTTTGGAAAAAGCCACATTTTTCTGCCTCCCGACGACTGCACCGATGAAGACCCTCGTGGTGGGGATCCAGGATATGCAAAAGCTCAGGCAACACCACGACGGGTGTCGGGCGCCAGACACAACTGAGGTGGAACGGCTGTTCTTCACCCAACAGACAGCCCAAGGACAGGCCAACCTGTGAATGACTACAGGCACAGGATAGCACAGGGGTGGAAAGTGGACAAACCCCTTCCAGCCGGACCTTTCAACCAGACGTTACGGTATTGAAGAAAAGTCCACCCCAACGAATTGCGTGTTGATCCAGAAACATCTAACAAATCTGTCAAGAGCTGCTCTTGGAGCCATTGCAAGGTGATAAATATACGCCTTGTGCTCTTTTATTCCCTCTATGCTGTTTGATACGTACGTGATGTGTGGTTTCTTTCAAGCTTGAACGTTTCATGGGCGAAGATGTGTTCAAGCATCACTTCTTAAGGGAAAGGGGGAGAAGTCCTTCCCTGCAAGAAGCTCACAAACCGCTGGGAGGATGGCACCTTCCAGCGGTCACCAAAACGCTTGCTCTGGCCCCAAAGCAGCCACAACCCGCGACCAGCTCCATCCAAAAGCATCGTCTGAACCCCAACAGCCAGTTCTGGGCTGCTTTAATAGCGAGACTTCTCCTCACAACCTGCTTAGCATCTCCTGAAACATTAATGGTTGCAGAGCCTGCGGCCAAAATTGGGGTAGTGGTCCTCTACAGCTGCTGCATAAACTCCCACCACAACCCGAAACCATCAGAGTCTTGCGGACAAAGCCAAACGGCCTCAAGTAACTTCTCCATCGTGCATCAGCCTCTGGCAAAGCCCAAAGTTTCGTGGAAGAACCGACTAAAGCAACAAGCACCTTGAAAGGCCGCTGAGAAAACAAGGGACTCGAAGAGGTTTTGCGGTGCAGCAACGTTCCTCTCAAAAAAATATCTGGATGCGTTCAAGGGAAATAAATCCCTGAGAGGCAAATACACGGAGTCAACAAGATGACACGAGGAAAATACGTTAAGAAACTAAAATAGCTAGAGGAAGGGGGGTTGCTTTGTTTTGGCCACCTACTTTCAGGGACGAAGGCTGTTCTAATTAACAGGGATTGAAGGGCGAGTCTCTCACTTATTCCCGAGCATCCTCAATACTGCAGAATCCCTTATTTCACTTATTTTGCAACTCAAAGGCAGCCTGGGTATATACACCTGGAGAATCCCAGCCTAGCTGGGCTGGCACAGCTGTATTTAATGGATGAGAAGAGGAACGGAGAAACAAACAGCCTCGCTGATCCCTAGCAATAACAAGACGTTACTTTTTTTAATCGATCAGCATTTTAAGCGGCTGCATGGGCAGCCTAATGGGTAATGAAAGGGGAAAATAAAAGCCGGAGGGAGCTCGGAGAGTTTAACTCGCCCTTCCAAGCTTCATTCGTTTCATTTCACAAACTGAAACCCCGCAGTGATTCCCACCCCATCCACGGTCCCTCCAAATATCTCCTCTTCATAAAAGCGGGACGCGTGGAGCGGCTGCTCCCAAGCCGGACACCAAACCCAGCCTTTCCCTTTTCCCCAGGGAATGATGCAACTGGAAAGATCCCTCTTTAAAAACCTGCCACCAGAGGAAATGCAGCCCATCGGGCTGTTTAACGTGGCTCAATTATTAAAGAGGTTTCTGAGACCGCAGCACGCTCTGGTGCGAGCCAGAGGAAGATGTTATACCCCGTAAAGCAACTCCAAAGCAAAGGAGGGAGCCATTGAGTGCAAGAGGGCAACCAGAGCACAAGCTACCCCTCATTACTGGGGTAACTGGGAGCTCCCTTTTCCCATGGGGGCTTGAGGGAGGAGCTCGTGCCACCCCAGAAGATGCTGGAGAACACATAAGGGGAGTGAGTCAACCCACCCAGGGCCACGGTGCCCACCACACTCCGGGCCGAAGGAGGCAACCCAGGGGATGCGGTGCCCCAAAAACCCAGGGGAAAGGATGCTGCTGGGGGCTGTCCACGTGAGGGGACTCAAACGGCTGGGACGCCGCGTGTCCCCCCACTCAGGACCAAAGGATGCTGCTGCAGCCCAGCCACACAGGGGGAACTGAGTGGCTGAACCCAAAGGACGTAGTGCCCGGGTCCAAAAGATGCTGCTGGAGGCTGTGGGTGTGAGGGCTGAACCTGCAGAACATGGCACCCAGCCTGCTCCGGGCCAGGAGATACCAACTGGGTGCTGCAGGGAGCCAGGCAGCTGAGCCCAGGGGACGGGTGCCTCACACCCAGGGGCAAAGGCTGGGCTGAGCCCAGGGGACACCCACAGCCAGGGCCAGAGGATGCTCTGGAAAACTGCCTGACAGAGTGATCCCAGGGGATGAGGTGCCCCACACCCAGGGCCAAAGGATGCTCCGGAAAGCTGCCAGCATAGAAAGACCCTGCAAGGCTGAGCCCAGGGGACACCATGCCCCCAAACCCAGGGCCAAAGTATGGGCTGAGGCCAGGGGATGCCCACATCCAGGGCCAGAGGCTGCTTCAGGGGAGATCCTGAAGGGACTGAGCTCAGGGGACGGGGTACCCCCACACCCTGGGCCAAAGGTTGGGCTGAGCCCTTGGGGACACAGTGACCCCACGCCCAGGGCCAAAGGATGCTCTGGAAAACGGCTGGCATAGGGAGACCCTGAGGGGTGATCCCACGGACGGGCTGCCCCCACCCCCAGGGCCAAAAGACGCCCCGGGAGATCGCCCACCCGCAGGCAGGCGGGCTGAGCCCGGGGACACCCGGACCGCCCCCCCCCC
>JAYKAV010003236.1:199141-223104 GCA_035582835.1 Phoebastria nigripes
GCACCCCTCCCTTCCCCCCCCCAGACCCTGCTGGTCCCCGGCCAGCCCCCGCACCCCACCGGCCGCTTTTCGGTGAGCCCCGGCGGCGCCATCACCATCGCCGACGTGCAGCCCACCGACGCCGGTTATTACCTGTGCCAGGCCATCAGTGTGGCCGGCAGCGTCCTGGCCAAGGCGCGGTTGGAGGTGGAAGAGGGTAAGTCCTGCGCCGGCAGAGAACGGGCGCATTCGGTGCATGAGTGGGCACCCATCCCGGCACCGAGGAATTCCCGGTTTTTCCCCCTCTCTTCACCGTAGCGCCGGCTGAACACCGACTGCCGGTGATCCGCCGGGGTCCCGCTAACCGGACAGTGCTGCCGGTGGGGGCCACGGTGCGGTTGCCGTGCCGGGTGGAGGGCGGTGACCCCCCGGCCAGCGTGGGGTGGCTGAAGGACGGGAGCGTCCTGGTGGGTGCCCAGCCCCGCGCCAGCCTGCTGGAGAACGGCACCCTGCAGATCACCGGCCTCCGGGTGAGCCGGCCCGGAGCTGGGGCTCAGGGCACCCACCCCTGGGGGCACCCATGGGGTGACACTGCAGGGATGGGAGGGGTCCTTGGGGTGGTGAGGGGGTGGTGGGTGCGATGGGTGGTGGGTGCGATGGGTGGTGGGCACAAAGTGCGGTGGGTGCAAGGGGTGGTGGGTGCAAAGGGTGCTGGGTGTGATGGGTGGTGGGAGCTCAGGTGGGTGGGTGTTCAGGGTGGTGGGGGCAAAAGGTTGTGGGTGCAAGGGGTGGTGGGTGTGATGGGTGGTGGGTGYGATGGGTGGTGTTTGCAAGGGGTGGTGGGCACAAAGTGCAGTGGGTGCAAGGGGTGGTGGGTGCAAAGGGTGGTGGTAGCTCAGGGTGATGGGTGCTCAGGGTGGTGGGTGCTCAGGTGGGTGCGTGTTCAGGGTGGTGGGGGCAAAAGTTTGTGGGTGCAAAGGGTGGTACGTACTCAGGGTGGTGGGTGCTCAGGGTGGTGGTTTCAAGGGGTGGTGGGTGCTTGGGGTGGTGCGTGCTCAGGGTGGTGGGTGCAAAGGGTGGTGGGTGCTTGGGGTTGTGGGTGCAATGGGTGCTGGGTGCCCAGGGCGCTGGGTGCCCAGGGTGATGTGTTCTTACGGTGGTGGGTGCTCAGGTGGGTGGGTGCTCAGGGTGGTGGGGGCAAAAGGTTGTGGGTGCAAGGGGAGGTGGGTGTGATGCGTGGTGGGTGCGATGGGTGGTGTTTGCAAGGGGTGGTGGGTACTTGGGGTGGTGGGCACAAAGTGCGGTGGGTGCAAGGGGTGGTGGGTGCAAAGGGTGCTGGGTGCCCAGGGTGATGGGTGCTCAGGGTGMTGGGTGCTCAGGTGGGTGGGTGCTCAGGGTGGTGGGGGCAAAAGGTTGTGGGTGCAAATGGTGGTGGCTGCTCAGGGTGCTGGTTGCAAGGGGTGGTGGGTGCTCGGTGTGGTGGGTGCAGAGGGTGGCGAGTGCTCGGGATGGTAGGAGCTCAGGGTGGTAGGTGTAAAGGGCAATGGGTGCCCAGGGTGGTGGATGCAACGGGTGGTGGGTGCTCAGGGTTGTGGGTGCAACTGGTGGTGGGTGCTCAGGGTGGTGGGTGCTCAGGGTGGTGGGTGTGAGGGGTGGAGGGTGCTCAGCGTGATGGTTGCAAGGGGTGGTGGGTGCTCAGGGTTGGTGGGTGCAACGGGTGGTGGGTGCAACGGGTGGTGGGTGCAAGGAGTGGTGGGTGCTCAAGATGATGGGTACAACAGGTGGGTGGGTGCTCAGGGTGGCGGGTGCCGAGGTGACGGGTGCTCAGGGTGATGGGGCAGGAGCTCTTCCCCTCGCAGGTGACGGACTCTGGGCACTACGAGTGCGTGGCCACCAGCTTAGCGGGCGAGACCCGCTGGGGTGGCTCCCTGGAGGTGCAAGGTGGGTCATGGGGACATCACCGCACTGGGGACACCGTGGTGCTGGGGACAAAGCCATCCCAGATCTCCATGCATCTCCCCACAGATGACGGATCCAGCCTCTCCCCGCCGTCCCCCAAGCCCGGTGTCCTCCCTGGGCCACCCTCCACCCCCGTGGTCACCAATGTCACCAAAAGTAGCGTCACCCTGAGCTGGAAAGGGAACGAGGACAGCGGTGCCACCGATGTCACCTCCTACATTGTAGAGGCTTTCAGGTATCACACAAATGTCCTTTCTGGGTGCAGGGGTGACGCGGTGGCCCAGTGCCACCCCGCCACGGGTCACCCCTGTTCCCTGGCAGCCAGGCGGTGGGTGGCCCATGGCAGACGGTGGCGGCCGATGTGGAGGGTGAGACCTACACGGTGAGCGGCCTCGTCCCCAACACCGTCTACCTCTTCTTGGTGCGGGCGGTCAACGCCTACGGGCTCAGCGACCCCAGTGGCGTCTCGGAGCCCGTGCGCACCCAAGGTGAGACCCGGCGGTGACGCCGGTGGAGGTGTCCATGCACCCACCACCCTTGGGTGCATCCCCGCTTGGTGACACCAATGGAGGTGCCCATGCACCCACCACCCTTGGGTGCATCCCTGCTTGGTGACACCAGTGGAGGTGCCCACGCACCCACCACCCTTGGGTGCATCCCCGCTTGGTGACACCAATGGAGGTTCCCATGCACCCACCACCCTTGGGTGCATCCCTGCTTGGTGGCACCAGTGGAGGTGCCCACGCACCCACCACCCTTGGGTGCATCCCTGCCCAATGATGCCGATAGAGGTGCCCATGGACCCACTACCCTCTCATGTTTTCGGCAGACGCCAGCCCCACGCAGCAAGGGCTGGACCCCGAGCAGGTGCAGCGGGAGCTGGCGCAAGTGGCCGTGCACCTGCAGGAGCCCGTGGTGCTGCCGCCGGGTGCCGTCCACCTCTCCTGGACCGTGAGTGCTGTGCCGCGCCGCCAGTACAGGGCTCCTGGTGCCGAGCATCCCCCTGCATCCCACCCTTCCCTTGGGTCCCCAGGTGGAGCGCCAAGCACCCTTCCTTCAGGGCTACCGGGTGCTGTACCGGCGGCGTGGTGGGCGCTGGGAGGAGGCACGGGCGGTRCAGGCGCCGGGGGAGCGAGGGGCCCTGCTCACCGAGCTGCGCCGGGGCCAGGACTACGAGGTCAAGGTCCGACCCTACTTCCATCACCTCCACGGTCCCGACAGTGCCGTGCGAACCCTGCGCACCCCCGAGGCGGGTGAGTCAGGTTTGGGGGGATGGCAGGGGTCCCCAGGGACTCCCTGGAGGTGACACCCCACATGTCCCCCTGGTAGCCCCCAGCGCCCCGCCGCGAGCTGTCAGTGTGGCCGGTAACGGCACCAGCGTCCGCATCTCGTGGCAGCCGCCACCGCCGGCTGAGCAGAACGGCATCATCCGTGATTACCGGGTAAGGGCGGGCGGCGGCGGGGATGTGGCGGGTCCCCTTCTGTCCCCCATGACACTGTGTCATGGTGTCCCCAGATCTGGTGCTTGGGCAACGAGAGCCGCTTCCACATCAACCAGAGTGTGGAGGGGACGGTGCTGGCGACGGTGCTGCGGGGACTGGTCCCCGGTGTCCCTTACCGCGCTGAGGTTGCCGCTGCCACCGGTGCCGGTGTGGGCACCCGCAGTGCCCCCGTCCCCATCCGCATTGGTGAGTACCTCGTTGCTGCCGCCGCACCCATGGGTGGGGGGGGTGGCAGGGGTCACCCCGGTGCTGGGGACGGCTCCTCGGCACCCCTGCCGGTGTGTCCCCCCCTTTCCCCATGTTGCTTGCAGCCCCCCCKGTGGAGCGGGATGTGGGGCCAGCGGGCGGGAGCAGCATGGCCGAGCGTTTGGCCGAGGTGGCCAGGCAGCCGGCCTTCATCGCCGGCGTTGGCGGCGCTTGCTGGGTCATCCTYGCCGCCTTCGCCGCTTGGGTCTACAGCCGCCGTCGGAGGAAGAAGGAGCTGAGCCATTTCGCTGGTACGGGGGGTGCTACCGCTGRGACACCCCCACCCTGGCACCCATCACCTCACCAGCCACCCACCAACTCTCTCTTTACAGCATCCTTCGCCTATACGCCCACTGGTAAGCCTATAGGTGCCGCGGGGTCCCGGCGCGGCCCCTCGCCGCCCTCACCCCCACCTCTTTCCGCAGTCGCCTTCCCGGCTCCGGTGCGCGGCAGCCCCAGGTAACCCCCCGATATCCCTCCCCCTCCCCGGGACCCCCAGCGCCGACCACCGGCATCCCTTCAGCCCGTCTCCTTGCAGGCCAGCAGCCGGTGGTGGTTACCCGTGGCTGGCAGACACRTGGCGCGGCAGCGGCGGCGTGGCCGGTGCCGCCGGTTGCTTGGGGACCACCGAGAGATACTACAATGGTGAGGGGTCATCGTGGGGATGGGTGGCTTGGATTGGGGGGGGTCATGGTCAGCCCTGATGGTGCCGGCTGCCCTCCGCAGACGCCGGCATCACCCGTTACATCACCCAGACGGAGCAATTTGGGGCGGGGACCGGCGAGGGGCCGGTTTACAGCACCATCGAGGCGGGCAGTGAGGAGCTCCGCACCTTCCCCCGTCCCTTCTCGCAGCACGGGACCCCCTACCCCGGGGGGGGTCCCCAGCCGATGGATGCCCTGAACCCCCAGGTGCCCCGTGGCTGGGCTGAGCACGGTAGGGTGGTGGGACGGGTGTGGGGGGGACACACGGGTGCCGGTGGCACAGTCCCCTCCCCGCAGCCCCCCCGGCACCCTTCCTCACCGCAGGGGCCAAAGGGAAGAAGTTGGGGCAAGCGGTGAAACCGCCGGCGGTGAGCTGGATGGAGCTGCTGCCTCCGCCGCCCTCGGCCAGCGAGCTCAGCCGGTGTGCCCAGGAGGAGGAAGAGGAAGAGGAGGATGAAGAGGAAGAGGCAACCGGAGGGTGAGTGTAGGGGGCCGGGAGGGCTGGGGAATGCTGGCTTCAGCACCCACCCTGTGGCCCCCACCCCGCAGGTTGGGGACAGAGGAGTGGTACCCCGGTGAGGATGTCCCCTGTGCCACTGCCGCATCCTCACCCGCCGCCTCCTCTGGCTGCCGGTCCACCGCCACGCTGATGCCGTCGCCCCGCGCCACCGAGGACATCCCTCGCCTTCGTGACTTCGATAGCCCCCACCTGCCCCGGTAGGAGATGGGCCTCGCTTGGTCCGGCTGTGCCATCGGGGTCTGGAAGGCCCATCAGGGTCTGGATGTCCCATTGGGGTCTGGATGTCCTATTGGGGTCTGGATGTCCCACCATGGTCCGGGTGTCCCATCGCGATCCAGCCATGTTGTCACCATCCGGCCCTGCCGTGCCATCACGGTCCTGCTGTGTTGTTGGGTTCCAGATGTCTCACAGGGGTCCGGATGGCCCATTGGGGTCCAGATGTCCCACCATGGTCCAGATGTCCCATCACAATCCAGCCATGTTGTCACCATCTGGCCCTGCCGTGCCATCGTGGTCCAGCCATCCCACTGGGGTCTGGATGTCCCATTGGGGTCTGGATGTCCCACCATGGTCCAGATGTCCCTTCGTGATCCATCCATGTTGTCACCATCCATCGCTGCTGTCCGGTCGTGCTCTGGCCATGCCGTCATGATCCATCCATGATGCTATGGGCTGGCTGTGGTGTGACAATCCAGCTGTGCCACCATGATGCGGCTCCGCCGTCATGAGCTGGCTGGGACGTTGCCATCCAGCTGTGCTGTCATGGCCCGGCTCTGCCACGATCCAGTGGTGCCATCGCGATCCAGCTGTGCCATCACAATCCTAGCATGCCACTGCAATGCAGCTGTGGCATCAGGGGCCAGTTTTACCGTTGCAATCCAGCTGTGCAGTTGCAATCCAGCTGTGCTGTGATACAGCTGTACCGTTGCAATCCAGCTGTGTGGTTGCAATCCAGCTGTGCTCTGATACAGCTGTACCATTGCAATCCAGCTGAGCAGTTGTTATCCAGCTGTGTCCCAGCTGTGCCATGGTGAGCCAACCGTGCCATCACAACCCTGCCATGCAGCTGTGATCCAGCTGTGGCCCTGCCATCCAGCTGTGGCCCTTCCACCCCGCTGTGCCACTGCACTCCTCCAGCTGCCCTTTGCAAGCCCAGCTGTGCAGCTGCAATCCAGCTGTGGCACTGCCATCCAGCTGTGATGCTTCAGCCCACCCATGCCATTGCCATCCAGCTGTGCCACCACCAAATGGCTTCCCCCCTGCTCCGGCACAGCATGGCACTGGGGGGGTCCTGCCGACACCACAGTGGCCACCAAGCCCCCCACCCCACTTGCCCCACCCTGGCTTCACCCCACACCCCCTCTTTGCCAGGAGACCCCCCCACGGTGCCAGCACCCCGCCACAGGCACCCAGCCCCCCCCGGAGTCCGGATGCCAGCGAGGGCCACCCGCCCCGAACCCGCCGCCCCCCCGGCACAGGTGAGCCCTGGGGGGCCATTTTGGGTGGGTGGGTGGCTCACCAGCTGGGGGGGGGAGCTGACACTGCCATCACCCCCAGGGAAAACCCGCGGGGAGACCCCGAAATGTCGCCCAAAGCCCAAATGCAGCCGCTACCGCCGGGAAAAGCAGCCAGGAGGTGAGTGGGGGGAAAAAATGGGGGGGGTCTAGGCGGGTCTGGGGGGGTATCAGCCCTCTTCTCCCTCTCTGCTGCAGACCTGCCACCACCGCCGCTGCCGCCGCCGGGCGAGACCACCGGCCCTTCGCCAGAGCAGGAGCCGAGTGGGGCTGAGCGCAAGGTCACCCATCGCCCGCCCCGTGGCGGTAAGCTGGAGCCACCGACTGCGTGCCAAAGAGGTTGGGGGGTGTCACCGCCGAACCCCAACCTTGTCCCCTCCCTTACAGACGAGGTCATCCCCTACGGCAAACCCTCCTGCCTGGCCCGGGGTCAGGCATCCGGCAGCTGCTCCACGACGGGCAGCGTCTCGTCCCGTGGCTCCACCGGCTCCCGCGGCCACGGCTCGGGGCGCAGCCGGACACCGGGGGACCGCAGCGAAGGGACCGGCCATCGCCGCCAGCCGGGTCCCCCATTTCCCTGCCCGTTGCAGGAGAAGCGATGAAGCGGAGGGGGAGCCAGTGGCAGGGTTGGGGACATGGGGATGCAGACATGGGGGGGACAGGGGGGATGCTCTTTAATTTCTGAGTGGCACCGTGTAATTAGGGGTTGCACAGAGCCAGCAGCTGGTGGGCGGCAAGCACGAGGGGGTGGACGAGGATGCTCGGGGAGGGGATGAGGACAGTCAGGGTGGACAAGGATGCCTGGGAGGGACAAGGATGCTCGGGAGGGATGAGGACCCTGAGGACAAGGACAATTGGGAGGGACGCAGGTGCTTGAGGAAGGATGAGGATGCTTGGGGAGGCCAAGGACCGTCGCTAGGGATGAGGATGCTGGGGAGGGACAAGGATCCTCAGGAGGGACAAGGAGGATGCTCAGGGAGGGATGAGGACCCTGGGGACAAGGACGGTTGGGAGGGATGAGGACACTGGGGAGGGATGAGGATCCTCAGGAGGGATGAGGAGGATGCTCAGGGGAGGACAAGGACCCTGGGGACAAGGACAGTTGGGAGGGACAAGGACGCTGGGGAGGGACAAGGATGGCTGGGAGGGATGAGGATGGTTGGAAGGGATGAGGACAGTTGGGGAGACGAGCATACATGAGAGGGACAAGGACGAAGACACTGCGGAGGGATCAGGGTGCTGGGGAAGGACAAGGAACATTGCGGGACAAGGAGGCTTGGGGGAATGAGGACACTGGGGAAGGACAAGGACACCCAGGGGCTGAGGATCACTGCGGGGAAGAGGACACTTGGGAAAGACAAGGTTGCTTGGGAGGGACAAGGACAGTAGGGAGGGACAAGGAGGATGGTCGCAGGAGGATGAGGATGATGGGGAGGGATGAGGAGACTTGGGGAGGGCAAGGACAGTTGGGGAAGGATGAGGATGCTCAGGAGGGATAAGGACGCTGGGGATGAGGATGGTTAGGAGGGACGAGGACACTCGGAGGGGACACAAAGACATTCAGGAAGGACAAGGTGGCTTGGGAGGGATGAGGACACTTGGGAGGGCCAAGGATGATCAAGGGGGGACAAGGATGCTGAGGAAGGACGCGGACAGTCAGGAAGGATGAGGACAGTCAGAAGGAATGAGAACAGTCAACGGGGATGAGGACGGGTCGGGGGGACAATGACCCTGGGGAAGGACAAGGACACTTGGGATGGACAACGGTGCTTGGGCTGGACAAGGATGGTTGGGGGACAAGGATGCTGGGGAAGGAAGAGGACACTGGGGAGGGACGAGGACACTTGGGGAGGATGAGGATGTTGGGGAGGGATGAGGAATTTGGGGAGGGATGGGAACACTGGGGAAGGATGGGGACACTGGGGAAGGATGAGGACACTTGGGGAAGTCAAGGATGCTGGAGAAGGAGGGACACCCACCCACCTTGGTGCCACCCACCCTTTGTGGGTGGCTTTTGCTAGCAAAGAGCCCCTTTTTGGGGAACTGCTTAATAAAGCTGGATTTTAGCCGAGCCAAGGGGACTCTGGCCTTGCCGCGTCCTACACCCTGGGGACCACCACGCTCCTGCCCCTCCTGTCCTTGGCTCGCCATCCGCCCAGGGGCTGCCACTCCCTGTCCCGTGGCCACCTGGAAAGAAAAGGGGACATTTTCCAGCACCCTGCAACGGATGACACCCCGCACCACCCCCCGTGCCCATCACCCTGGTGTTGGGGCACCACTCACCGTGCTGCGGGATGCCCGTGGCCACCTCCGTCCCGGCTCTCTGCGGGACCCCCGGTGCTGTTCCCCAGACCCAGGCGGGGATGGGGACCCCGGGTGAGAAGACCCCCTCCAAGGGTGATGGTGGTGGTGAGGGACCTGCTGGGGAGAAGGTAGGAGATGGTGGCATCACCATGGGGTCACGTTGGGGCCACCTCCCCCAGGGAGATGACAATGCTTGGGGTCAGAGAGGGGGCCAGGGGATGCTTCGCTCACCCCCGTAGCCTCCATCGGTGTCCTCGAGGCCGAAGCAGAGGCCATCGACGGCCACGGCCAGCGCCCGGGCGAAGCTGGCGTCCAGGAGGAAGGAGCCATCGCAGGAGCTCACCAAGCTGCAGCGGGCACTGGCGAAGTTGTCCTCCGAGACGGACCCCCAGCCATTCAGAAGCGACCCCCCCGGTGAGCCCCTTGTCGCTGGCCGCTCTTCCTCCTCCTCTTCCTCCTCCTCCTCTTCGCCCAGCTCAGAGGCTGGCGGCCCGTAGATGTAGCCGTAGGTGTGCGGCGGYGAGAAGGAGCGTGGCGTGGTCGGTGCTGGGGGGCTGCGGGGGACACAGCGGGGAACACTGCTGGCACCGGGGGATGCTGCCACCATGGTGGTGTCCCAGGGGGACAGGGCATACCTGGGGCAGGTGGTGTCCTGGTCCATCTCCAGGTCCTCGGCCACCCGCTGCGGCGTGAGGACCCCATCGCTGAATGCTGGTGAGAGGCGCCCGGTGACCGGGGACCTGTCCCCTGGGTGCCGGCTGGCCGGGGACGTGTCCTTGGGGTACCTGGTGGCCAGGAACATGTCCCTTGGGTGCCTGGTCACCAGTGATGGGTCCCTAGGGTACCTAGTGGCTAGGAACATGTCCYTGGGGTACCTGGTGACCAGGGACATGTCCTTGGGGTACCTGTTGCCCAAGAACATGTCCCTGTGGTGACCAGTGACTGGGGACATCTCTTCGGGGTGCCTGATGGCTGGGGATGTGTCCCTTGGGTGCCCAGTGGCTGGGGACGTGTCCCTGGGATGTCTGGTGGCTGGTGACATGTCCTCAGGGTACCTGGTGATCAGGAACATGTCCCTTGGGTGCCTGGTCACCAGTGATGGGTCCCTGGGGCACCTGGCAGCCAGGGACATGTCCTTGGGGTACCTGGTGACCAAGAACACGTCCTTGCAGTGACCAGTGGCTGGGGACATCTCCTCAGGGTGCCTGGTGATGGGGGACATATCTCTGGGGTGCCTGGTGTCTGGGGACATGTCCTTTGGGTACCTGGTGGCTGGTGACATGTCCTTTGGGTATCTGGTGGCCAGAAATGTGTCCCTTGGGTGCCTGGTCACTGGTGATGGGTCCCTGGGGCGCTTGGTGGCCAGGGACATGTTGGGGTACCTGGTGGCCAGGAATGTGTCCCTGTGGTGCGCGGTGGCTGGGGACTTCTCCTTGTGGACTCTAGTGACCGGGGATGTGTCCCTTGGGTGCCCACTGGCTGGGGATGTGTCCTTGGGGTGCCTGGTGGCTGGTGACATGTCCCTCTGGTGCTTGGTCACCGGTGATGGGTCCCTGGGGTGTCTGGTGGCTGGGGACATGTCCTTGGGGTACCTGCTGCCCAGGAACATGTCCCTGCGGTGACCAGGGACCGGGGACATCTCCTTGGGGTGCCTGGTGATCGGGGACATGTCCCTGGGGCACCTGGTGACCAGGGACGTGTCCTCAGGGTGCTTGGTGGCCAAGATTGTGTCCCTCTGGTGCCTGGTGGCTGGTGATGGGTCCTTGGGGTGCCTGGTGGCCAGGAACATGTCCTTGGGGTGCTCAGTGACCAGGGACATGTCCCTGGGGCACCTGGTGACCGGTGACAYATCCCTGGGGCTCTCAGTGACCAGGGATGTGTCCCTGGGATGCTGGGTGGCCAGAGACATGTCCCTGGGGATCCCAGTGACTGGGGACATGTCCTTGTGGCACCTGGTGACTGGGTACATATCCCTGGGGCACGCAGCCGGAGACCTGCGGGTGCAAGGGACATGGTGGCTTTTGCAGCACGGGGTTGGGGTGCAGGGCACMCATCTGCATCCCCAGGGTAGGGACACCCAGACTTACCGGGTCACCGGTGGGTGCCAGGCGTGGGGTGGCCTCGGGGGTGTCACCGGTGACCCGCTGACACCAGAGGCCAGCGAGGCACTGCCCCTCCGTGGTTTTGGGGAGCTGAAGACCGGCAACTGCCGTGGGTCCCCTCCGGCCAGCACAGCAGTGGTGGTGTCACCGTCATGTCCTCTTTGCTGAGGCCACCTGGCTGCCAGCCCAAAATCCGTCCCCCACTCACCTCCACTCGCGGTGACGGGGATGTGGCTGGGGCCACCCGTGAGCACCGGGGTGCTGTGCACTTGGTGCAGCTCTGCATGGGGTGGGGGGACACAGAGCCATAAGCCACCTCCCCRGTGTYCCCTGTGTCCCCCCATGTCCCCCCCATACCCACCTCTTTTGCGGATGCGCTCCCAGGGTGCCGGGTTCGGGGTGCTGGGTGAGGTGCGCACCCCGGGGTGCCCCCCACCGCAGCACCCAGTGTCCCCAAGGGGCGGCGGGTGTCCCCCACGGAGGCTGCTGCGGTTGGGGGGCGTGGGGGGGCTGAGGCTCGGCGGCTCCAAGGACAGGGCTGGAGGAGCGAGAGCGGTCAGGGCACCCATGGGTGCTGAGCCGGGTGTCCCTTGTCCCCTCCGTCCTCGGCTCTGTCTGTCCCCAGGTCCCTGCTGCCTGCAGAGAGGGTCTGCAATGGGGGGCACCCAGGTGGGGGTTCCATGACATGGGGGGGTCCCAGGCATAGGGTGGGGGTATCAGGCACTCTTTGCTGGTCCCATAGCACCCTGGAGGGATCCCAGGCACTGGGTGGGGGTCCCGTGGCAGTGGATGAGGGGTCCCATGGAACTGGGTGGGGGTCCCAGGGGAGTGGGTGGGGGTCCCATGGCATCATGTGGGGGTCTCATTGGCATGGGTGGGGGTCCCATGGCACCAGGTGGGGGTCCCAGAGCACCCTGTGGGGGGGGTTCCCATGGCACTGGCTGGGGGTCCCATGGCACCAGATGCAGGTCCCAGCCCCAGGGGCTTGCTGGAGGGGTGGGGGTCCCATAGTACTTGGTGGGGGTCCCAGCCCTGGGGCTCATTGGAGGGATGGGGGTCCCATGGCACTGGGTAGGGGTCCCAGCCCTGGGGCTCACTGGAGGGGTGGGGGTCCCTGCCATCGCTGCCCAGGAGCCGGCTACTGAGGCTGCTGCTGCTGCTGAGGTTTCGGGGGGCACAGCCGGGTTTCCAGGGGCTACTGAGCCACGGCGAGTCACTGGCCACCAGCCTGCGGGGCAAGGGGTGCCATCAGGGTGTCCTGTCCCCACCACGTCAGGGACCCCCCATATCCCTCACCCCACGGCCGCTCACCTGCGGCGAGCTGCAGCGTCCTGGCTGGCGCGGCGCTGGCAGAGGAGGAGAAGGAGGGCGAGCAAGGCCAACCAGAGCAGCGAGCCAGCAGCCGCAATGACGGCAGGCTGCCGGAGCACCTGTGCCACAGCATTGCTCCCTGCTGCCAGCCCTGCAAGGGTCCCACCAGCATCACCCCTGTGCCACCACCTTGCCCCCACCTGCACCCCACCTTGCTCCTCATCCCCTACCCAAGACACCACAGGTGGCATTGCTGGGGACCCCCAGCCCCGCGCTGTTGAAAGCTGCCACCTGGACGCAGAATTCGGCCCCAGGGCTCGGGAGGAGGGTTTCCAGGCGGCGGGTGCCTCCGTCCACTGTCCTGTTGGTGGGGCGCTGCCAGCCCTCGCCCATTGACCAGACCTGGTAAGCACCAAGAGTATGGGCCCCCTTAGATGAACCCCCACTGATGGATCCCTCTTGGATGGACTCCTTTGCATGGACCCCCTTGGATGAATGCCCCTTCGATGAACCCCCTTGGATGGACCCCCTTAGATGAGTTGTCTTGATGGACCCCCATTGATGGATCCCTCTTGGACAGACCCCTTGAATGACCCCCCTTAGATGAATCCCCTAGGTTGAACCCCCTTGGATGGACCCCATTGGGTTAAATCCACTTGGATGATCCCCTTCCTTAGATTGACCCCTTGGATGGATCTCCTTGGATGGATTGCCCACTTAGATGGATCTCCTGGGATGGACCTCCACCTTGGTTGGCCCCCTTGGATGAACCCCCTTGTTGAGATCCCTCTTGGATGAACCCCTTATATGCACCCCTTTTGGATGGACTGCTTGGGTGGCCCTGCCTTGGATAGTCCCCCACCTTTGAAAGGCTCCCTCCTCAGATGGATCCCCCTTAGACAGACCCCTTGGATGGACCCTCCTTGGCCAGAAGCCCCCCCAGCCTCCCTCTGCCCCATCACCCCAAACCTTGTAGCCCTGAATGATGCCATTGTGGGCCTCAGGAGGAGGTGGCTCCCAGCTCACGACCACGGTGCCGTTCCCCATCTCAGCCTGGCCCACGGTGACGTGCTGGGGTGCCGCACTTGGTACTGCCGGGACAGGGGTGCTGAGACCCCTGGAACCCCCAGCCAACTCCCCTATCCTTCACCTGGGCATCCCCGGGGGCACCTCACGCCCAGCACACCTTCCTCAGGTATCCAGAGGTGCCTGACGTTGCTGTCCAAGCCCTGGGTCCCTCCAGCGTAGGGTCGGACCTTGAACTCGTACTTGTAGCCCCTGCGGAGCGCGGGGATGATGGCACTGAGCTCCCTGCCTGCGTCGTGTTGGACCCAGGAGGTGCTGGCAGGGAGCAGGCAGCGGAACAGCACCATGTAGCCCTCCGGCGCCAGTGCCGGCGTCAGCATCTGGAGGGAGGGGATGGGAAGGGTTACGAGGCATGGTGGGATGCAGATGGGACATGGGGATGGAGCTCCAGCCTCATCCCTATGTCCCATCCCACCCCTCCAGTGGGGACATCCTGGCATCACACCCACCCGCCAGCGGAGCCGGACGGCGGCGGCGGGCAGCAAGGTGCCGTTGTCCAGGTGCAGCCTCATGGCCAGCAGGTCCCGTGGCACAGCCTCCCGCCGGCCTGTCGGCAGCCGGTCTGTGGGGCAGAGGGAGGCTAACAGCAGCGCTGGGCAGGAGCAAGGTCCTCCAGCACCTGCCCAGGCACCCACCCCAGATACACATGCCTGGAGACCCTGATGTCTCCTTGGAAGGACCCACTCAAATGGATGCCTTGGATGGACCCCCTGGGCAGGCATCCTCTGATRGATCTGTCTTGGATAGACCTCCTTTAATGGACCCCATGATAGACCCTATTGATGCACCCCTCTGAGATGGACCCTTTGGATGGATACCTTGTGTTGGATCCCCCTTTAATGGACCCCCCACCTTGGACAGACCCCCTTAAATAGATCCCCTTGGAGGAACCACTTGGATGGATCCCCTTTAGACGGACTCCCTTGAATGGATCCCCTTGGATGGACCCCCACCTGGATGCATCCCCTTAGATGGATCCCCTTACATGGACATGCTTGGATGGACCCCTTGGATGGATCCTGTTGGATGGATGCCTTTAGATGGACCTCCTGAGATGGACCCTCCTTCAGAAGTACCCCCTTTGATGGACCCTCCTTGAATGGACCCCCTTAGATGACTCAGTTAGATGGACCCTTTTTTGATGGACCCCCTTGGATAGACCTCCTTGGATGGATGCCCTTGGATGGACCCCCATGGATGGACTCCCCTTGGATGACTTCCTTGGATGGACCCCTCTTGGATGGACCTCCCTTGGACAGACTCCCCATGGATGACCTCCTTGGATGGGACCTCCCTTAGACCCTCCTTGGACGGACTCCCCGTGGATGACCCCCTTGGTCCATTAGATGGACCTTGCTACATGGCTCCCCTTGCATGGACCCCCAGATGACCCTGGGTGCCCGTGGTGGTGGAGGCCACGGAGGTCCCACCACTGACCCTCCACRTGGAGGCGGGCGGTGGCAGCGGCGGTGCCCAGCTGGCTCTGTGCTGTACACACGTAGGTGCCGGCATCGGCGGGCATCACGGTGTAGAGGCGCAACGTGTGCTCCCGGTCCACCTCGTGCCTGTGGGTCACCAGCTCTCCATCAGCCCCATCACCGCCCCACCCTGGGGATGGGACACCTCCACCCTGCCACCACCTACCTGCCCCAGGGCAGGTCCCCACGCTCCTTGTGCCACTGCACCCGCGGCGCTGGGTCACCTTGGGCACCGCAGCTCAACTCCACGGTGCTGCCGGCCACCACCACGGCATCACTTGGGCGCTGCACGATGGTCGGCTTCTCTGCGGGGGGACATCGAGGACGTGGCACCAAGGCTGGCCATGATGTGTCCACCACCCATGGGAGACCCTCAGCTTACCCAGGACGGAGACGCGGGCACCCCGGCTCTCCCTCTCACCGGCCGTGTTGGCTGCCACACAGACATAGAGCCCGGAATCGCTCCGTCGCGCCGGTGCCACCCGTAACTTCCCGTTGGTGATCACATACCGGTCACCGGTCAAGTCCAAGGTCACCCCGTCCTTCTTCCAGGTGACGCGGGGTTCGGGGTGCCCTGAGGGTGGCACGCAATCCAGCTCCAACGCTTGCCCCGCCGTGGCCACCAAATCACCCGGCTGCAGGCGGAAATTGTCCCGCAGTGCTGCGATGGGGAGGGGACACCATGGGTGGGGGGGGACAACAGGATTTTCTGGGGTCCCCCCCACCCACATCATCCCCACGGGGTGTCCTTACCAGCTGCGGTTTGGGGTGTCGTGGCTGTGCCGGGGGGGTGGCATCCTGTGGGGTGACACGGAGCCCGGTGGGTGCACCGAGTGGGCACGGTCTCAGCCCCAGTGGGGGGGGGCAGAGTTAAGGGTATTTTAACCCCCCCAGGGGCCGCACTCACCTCCCTGGCGCAGTGCGGTGAGGCAGAGCCCCAAGCCCAGCGCCGTCGCCCAGCCGCCCGCCATGCTGGCCCCGGCCAGCCTTCCTGCTTCCTCCCTAAATCCCCGTCCCTCCTCGCCAGCACCGGGGCCGGATCCGGCTCCGGATGGGGGGGGACAATAGCCGGACACTGGGGCCGGGAAGTGACGGGGGGCGGGGATGGACACAAACAGCTTGGCTGAGCCACAGCGGTGGGAGCGCCCGGTCGTGGTGGCACCGGCAGCACCCGGAGGCAGCGGAGTTGGGGATGCTGGCGGTTAACGAATTTAATTAATCAGAATAAATTCCCTGCCCCGCTGCCATGTTCAGAGGAAGACAAATTAAGAAGAAACGAGCTCTTGGCTGGAGACGCCATCAGTAGGGACCAGAATGAACGGTCCAGGCTCTCCCAGGCTCTGCAAGCTTAAATTTGGGGGCCAGCCAGGTGCGTCAAGCTCATCCATTCTCAGCTGCCACCCGCCTCTCCTGTCCCCCCCCCACCCGGGGGGGGCACCCTGTCCCACAAAGACACCCAAGGGTGCCGCCGCTGGCCGGGTAGTACGTTTAGTTTATTGGTTAGTAGCGCACCCCGAGCACCCCGGGGTGCCCCGGCACCCACCCCAGGTGCCCCAGGGCCCGGCTCGCTTGGCCAGCCGCTCTCCGGTTTTCATCCTAAACCTATTTCCCGGGAAGGCCTGGGGGAGAGGCGACGGTGCGCGCCCCAAAACYGAGGGATTTTCACAGAAAATCCAGGCGCGGTGGAGGGGCAGCACTCGGGCCAGGGGTTCGAGCCCACGTTTAGGGGATGGTGCAGCTGGGAAGCTGGGGGGAAGGAGGGAGTCCCCCGTTTAGGCCTCCTGCGTGCGTGTGCGCTTGAGCGAGCTTGCATGCTAGCGCGCCCCCCGCTCCGCGCAGTGCCGGGTGCCTGCGTGCCCGGGTCCGTGTGTTGCGGCGGGCGGGCGCGGTGCTCTTGCACGCACCAGCGTGCCGTGCGCGTGCTCCCCGCGCGCTCGTGCATGCTCCATGCACGGTCTTAGCTGCACGCTTTGTGCGTGCTCTTTTCACACGCTCCACACACACTCCTTCTGCATGCTCCGTGCATGCCCTCTGCAAGCACTGCACACATGCTCTCCTCACGCTCTTTGCATGCTCGCTGCATGCTCCATGCACGCCCTGTGCAAATGCTGCGTGCATGCTCTCTTCGCACGCTCTGTGCGTGCCCTCTTGCAAGCTTCACGTATGCTCTTCCTCACACTCCGTGCACGGTCTCCCTGCATGCTCTGTGCACGCTCTCTGCAAACATTGCATGCACGCTCTCTCCACACGCTCTGTGTGCTCTCTGCACACTCCATACACGCTTGGAGAGCACTCCCGATGCTGGCACACGCTCTGGCAAATGCCATGCACAGCCTTATCTGCACGTTCCATGCACACTCTCTGCACACTCCGTGCATGCTCTCTCCACATTCTCCACGTGCACGCTCTCCACACAATCCATGCAGTCTTAGCTGCACGTTCTGTGCATGCTCTCTCAGCACGCCCTTGTGCATGCCCTCTTGCRCCCTTTGTGCACGCTCTCTCTGCATGCTCCAGGCACGCTCTGTCCACATGTCCTCTTGCATGCTCGGTGCGTGATCTGTCTGCACACTCTGCGCATGCTCTCTCCACACATTTCATGCACGCTTTCTCTGTACGGTCTCTGTGTGACATCCCTGCGCACGCTGTGTACACTCTCTCTTGCACGCTCTGTGCACATGCTCTGTTCGCTCTGTGCACGCTCTTTGCATGCTCCCCGCATGCTACCTCTGCAGCATCTGTGCACGCTCTCTCTGCATGTTCCATACATGTCCTCTTGCATGCTACATGCACACTCTCTGCACGCTTTATGTGCATGCTCCATGCATGCCCTCTTGCACACTCCGTGCATGCTCTCTCTGCGCACTGCATGCATGCTCTCTCTGCATGCTCCGTGCATGCCCTCTTGCACACTCCATAATTGCTCTCTCTGCACACTGCGTGCTCACTCTCTCTGCACGCTCTCTCTGCACGCTCCGTGCATGCTCTCTCTGTGCACTGTGCGCACGCTCTCTCTGCATGCTTTCTGCATGCTCCGTGAATGCCCTCTTGCAAGCTCTGTGCATGCTCTCTGCACGCTCTGTGCAGGCCCTCTTGCACGCTCCGTGATTGCTCTCTCTGCGCACTGCATGCATGCTCTCTCTGCACACTCCGTACATGCCCTCTTGCACGCTCTCTCCCGCACACTCCCGGCAAGCATGCGTGCTTTCCGCACGCTCCCTGCACGCTCGTCCCGGCGAGAAAGCCATTAAAGCGACGCCCCAGGAAGGCAGGGGACGGAAGAGGGGAGCTCCGGGTGGGATCAATAGCAAATTAGTGACTTTACGCCCAGCCGAATGATGCCCGGTGGCGCGAGCRGGGCCATGATGGTGTCCCCGCTTGCTTGCCGCCGCCGAAGCCCGCACATGTCCCCCCCGCTCAGGCGCTGATCTCCACGGCGTTGGCCTCCTCCTGCTCCCGGATGACGTGGACTCCTGCAGTCCGCAGCAGCCGCGGGGCGCCGCGGGAACGCGCCGGCGAACCCGGTGGTGACCTGTGCGTCCGCGTCGAGGCGGGCGAGCGAGCTGGCGAGCGATGGTAACGACGAGTCGAACGCCCCACCGGTCCCGGC
Source organism: Phoebastria nigripes (assembly GCA_035582835.1). Taxonomy (NCBI): domain Eukaryota; kingdom Metazoa; phylum Chordata; class Aves; order Procellariiformes; family Diomedeidae; genus Phoebastria; species Phoebastria nigripes. Next base: position 217,457 of record JAYKAV010003236.1, read on the forward strand.
GAGCGACCGGCTGTTGGTACTGGTGAGCTGGTGTAACCCGGTTCAACTGTGCTGCGGGGTTCAGGCGGCGAATCCTCCTCCGCCTCCGGCGAGTCCTGCCAAAAGCCAAGGGTAGACGAACGCGCAAAGCGTGCGGGACCCGGCACCGCGGCGCAAAGCCGGCGCGCTGCCAGCCGCTCACCTTGTCCTTGAGGATGTACAAGGCCACCGGGTTTTTGCGCTCGTGCTCGCCGCTCCGCGGGATGCCCTCGGCTACGTGGAGGCAGGGCGTTACTTACCGCGCCGCCGGCGTTGGCATTCCCCAACCCGCCGCCACCGCCGCACCAGGACCGGCACTCACCCTCGTGCTTCAGGCGTTCCTCATCCTGCTCGGCGTATTCGGAGGCCGGTTGTGTCTCCGCTTGCCGCTTCTCCCTGGGGAAGGGATAGGGGATGGGGCAGCACTGGCATCGCGGTGGGGGCAGCAGGGGGACTGCCTGCGGCTCAGCCAGGGAAGGGCCCAGTGCTGCGGTGAGGGAGAGATGGGGTGGGGTGGGATGGGTCGGGATAGGATGGGACAAGATGGGATGGGATGGGATGGGACAAGATGGGACAAGATGGGACAAGATGGGATGGGATGGGATGAGATGGGATGGGATGGGATAGAATGGGATGGGACAGGAGAGATGGGTCAATGCAGGATGGGATGGGATGGGATGGGATGGGACAGGACAGGATGGGACGGGACGAGACAAGACGAGACGAGATGAGATGGGATTGCATGGGATGGTATTGCATGGGATGGGACTAAATGGGATGAGATGAGACAGGGCAAGGTGAGATGGGATGGGATGGGTCAAGACAGGATGGGATGGGATGGGATGGGATGGGATGGGATGGGATGGGTCAAGATGGGTCAAGATGGGTCAAGATGGGTCAAGATGGGATGGGATGAGATGGGATGGGATGGGATGGGATGGGATGGGATGGGATGGGATGAGATGAAACTAAATGGGATGAGGCAAGATGGGACAAGATGGGATGGGATGGGATAGGTCAAGACAGGATGGGATGGGATGGGATGGGACGGGATGAGGTGTGATGTGATATGTTGTGATATGATGTGATGTGATGTGATGTGATGTGGTGTGATGTGATGTGATGTGATGGGACAGGACAAGATAGGATAGGAAGAGATGAGACGGGACTGGATGGGACAAGACGGGACAGGATAAGAGGAACCCCCTTTGGCTCCCACGTTACCGCCAGCCATACTTCTTGGAGGGTTTCCAGCAGGCGCAAACAGTCACCAGGGTGACGAGGAGGAAGATGCCGCCCGTGGAGAGRATGATGTAGAGGGAGCTCCGGCCTGGGGGAAAGGAATGAGGGGGGACAACCCCCCCCTGAATTTTAGCTGGGAGCATCTGCAAGGGATGGCCAGCCCCGGGGGTCTGGGAGGGGGGAACGGGTGGCTTACGGTAGACGGTGAGCTTCACGGGGATGCTGCGGCCGTGGCTGATGGGGTTCTCTACCAGGCAGCTGTAGACGTCATCGTCAGCCATGAGGACACGGGTGATGGTGAGGATCTTCTGGTCGGGGGAGAGGAGCAGGCGGGAGTCGTTGCTCAGCGGCCGCCCGTCCTTCAGCCAGGTGTAGGTGGGCTTGGTGCCGTTCTCGTGTGAGCAGTTGAGGGTGAAGAATTCGCTGAGCTCCAGCACCGTTGAGGAGGCCACCAGCACTTGCGGCTTTGAGATGGGGACTGCGGGCGAGCGGGGGAACCACGGTGACGCTGTGTCTCGGGGGACAGGTGGGCCCAGGGAACGGGAAGGGGGACATCAAAACCCCACCGGGGATGTAGCTTGGCGGCGTGGGGTGGTTGAACCCCAGAAACCACCTCCCAGTTGGAGAAAGCCCTCCCAAAAAGTGGTCGGGGAAGACATCCCATGGAGAACCCAATCTCCACTGGATGTCCTTCTTGCGCTTACTGTCCACGGTGAGGTTGATGGTCTTCTCGCCAGTGAAGGTGTCATCGGTGATGGACACCTCCACCTCGTAAGCGCCTTCATCAGCCAACTGCAAGGGGCTGATGAGCAACGAGCCGTTCTCCAGCACCCGGATGCGGTCACGGTAATCGGGCCGAAGGTTGCCGATGATCTCGGTGCCGATGGACTGGACGACGGTGACGGGTTTGTCACGCTTCAGCTGCCACTTGACCACTGGCTTGTCGGCGCTGGCGCTGGCGTAGCGCACTGACAGCAGCGCCGCTTTGCCCGCCGTGCCTCGGACCAGTGGCGTGGGGCTGGTGATGTTCACCCCCGCCAGCAGACCTTGGGGTGGGGAGAGACAGTGGGGTGGCGAGTCCGGGCAGGCTGCCTGGTCCTCTGAGCCCAGAGAAAAATGGGGAACCCCCTCCCGGAGCTGTGCTGAGCACCCCCAAAATGCATCACCAGTGCTGGGATGCTCAACCACTGTGCAAGTGTGCTGTTTGCATAACCCTTTGCAAAGATGCATGCGTTGCCCCAAGAAGTGCATGGCGGGGGTGGGAGCCCTCCTGCACCCAGSTCAATGCAATGCTTTGCAAAAATGCATGCATCACCCCCAAAATTACATTGGGGGTGGGAGCGCTTCTGCACCCAGGTTGATGCAATGCTTTGCAAAAATGCATGCATTGCTCCAAAAATTGCATCGGGGAGTGGGAGTGCTCCTTCGTCCAGTTTGATGCAACCCTTTGCAAAATGCATGCCTCGCCCCAAAAAGTGCATCGGGCATGGGAGGCGGGTCAATGCAACCCTTTGCAAAAATGCATGCATCCCCCCCAAAAAGGTGCATGGGGGGTGGGAGTGCTCCTGCAGCCAGGTTGATGCAACCAACCCTCTGCAAAAATGCATCATCCCCAAAAATGCATGGGGGGTGGGAGACCTCCTGTTGCTGGGTTGATGCAATGCTCTGCAAAAATGCGTGCATCGCCCCCCAAAATGTGCATGGGGGGGGAGGGCAGGAGCTCTCCTGCAGCCGGGTCGATGCAACCCTTTGCAAAAATGCACACATTGCCCCCAAACCTGCATCGAAGGTGGGAGCAGTCCTGCAGCCGGGTTGATTCAGCCCTTTGCAAAGATGCATGCATCACTCCCAAAACTGCATGGTGGGTGGGAGCGCTCCTGCGCCTGGGTTGATGCAACCCTTTGCAAAAACGCATGCATCATCCCCAAAAATGCGTGGGGGGTGGGAGACCTCCTGTTGCTGGGTTTGCAAAAAATGCATGCATCGCCCCCAGAAACTGCATGGGAGGGTGGGAGTGCTGCTGCAGCCAGGTTGATGCAACTCTCTGCAAAGATGCATGCATCAGCCCCCCAAAACATTGCATGGGGGTGGGAGCCCTCCCACGCCCGGGTCAATGCAATGCTTTGCAAAGATGCGTGCATCACCCCAAAAATTGCAGGGGGGTGTGTGTGGATTTTTGCATCCCACCCCCAGCCCCGTTGGATGCTCCGGTCCAGCAAACACCCCCCCCACCCCCCCGCTGCAGATGCAAAACTGCATCACGGAGGTCGGTGCACGTGCATTGCTCCTCATCGCTGGTTTTAAGCCAAAAAGGGCAGGGAAAAAGTGGAAAAAACTGGGGGTTTTTTTTGGGGGGGGGGATCTCCCCAAAACAGCCTCTCTCCCCGAAACACCGTAGCATCATCCCCCCTCCCTGGTTGCCAACCCAGGGGTCCCATCCRCGAAGCCCCCATCCGGATGCTGTCATCCGACGGTGAACAAACCCCATATTGAAAAGGAGGGGAGAGTGGGAAAACCAGCTGGGGAGGGCGAAGCGGGAGCAAGAAAGGCTTTAAACAAGCCCGAAAAGTCATGGGACCTATTGGTATGCAGCGTCCGTCCTCCCCGGCAGCGCAGAGCTCGGCCCCGAAAACATGCCCTGACTCGAAAAATTTCCCCATAGGGAAAAGCCAGGCATGGGATGGGGATGCGGCTTTTAATGCATCCTTGCACCCAGCGCATCCCCAAATCGCTGCTCTTTAACCGTTTCTTCCCTTTTTTAACCAAATTGCTAATTTTTTCTCCACTCCGGGTAATAAATTTGGGAGTTAATTCATAAATCAGGCAATAATCCCACCTCTTACAGCATCCCTGGCTTAGGGATGGAGATCTCCCACCCTTCCTGGCTGGCTCTTGCTGCAAAAAACCCACCAAAAATCCTCATTTTCCCACTATTTTGTGGAATAAATCCCTATTTCTTTGGAAAAAGCACAGCAGCATTTTTGGGGTGCCCTGGCTGCAGCCCTGGTGCTTTTTTAGGGTGTAAATCAAAGCCGGCGGCTTGCAAAACCGACTGGCTTGGCTTTGTATCCTCAGCTCATCCGGAGGGAAATGGGGCCTCCCCGGCGCTGGTTTTGGGTCTAAACTTTGGTAAAATGGTGCAAAATTGTTGCGGGTGATTTTCCGCATTGCCAGACCTGGGATGGGGCGGTTTAGGGCTCGTTGAACCCCAAAATGTGGGTATTTAGGGAATAAATGATGGATGCAACCAAGGTTGCAGTGGGATGGGGCGAACGGGAACGAACCTAGAAACGGGGTGAAAAAAGGGCTTTTTGGGAAAGCTGAAAGATGGGGAAGAAAATAGATTTGGGGATGCTGAAAAACGAGCAAAAAGGGGTTTTTGGGGAGAAGCTCGGGGGTGGCTGGTGCCGGATCCACCCCCCCCCCAGCAGGACCTGCTTGGCTCTGGAAAAGTCTTTTTCCCCGTTTTTATTCCCAATTTTCCCCCCTTTTTTCCTCTCCCAAGCGGAGGGGATGCTCGATGGCGCAGCAACACTCCCCCCCCCTCCCCAAACCCCTTCTTCATCGGGTACCACCACCCTCCTCACCCCCCTCCCACCGCATCCTCCATCCGGATACCCCCCCAAAAACCATGGAAAAATAGGAAAAACTATGGAAAAATGGGAAAACCCCCTACCTGCGTGCAGCGCCAGGAGCCAGGTCACCGGCAGCAAGCAGGGGGAAGCGGGGTGACCCCGCGGGGCAGCCGGCGCTCCCCACATTTCGGGCAGGCTCGCCCCCCAAATCGCTCCGCTTCCCCACTCCGGGCACGTCCCTCGGCGCTCCCGGCTTGGCGTTCCGCCCGGCTAATTTATTTTTTTTTTTTTTTTTTTTTTTTTTTTTTTTTGTTCTTTCCTTTCTCAATAGAGCCCTGTGTCCTGGTGGCTTTCGCCTCCCCGGCGGCCTCGAGTTGACATTTATTTGGGGAAAAAACACTCAGATTTGTAATTTTCCCTCCCGTTACAACCCCCCGTTTCCATGTTTTTCCCCATTCTGGGGAGATGCTCGAGGTCGGGGGCATCGCCCCATCGAGCCTGGCTAAGGTTTGCCATCCCCTCTGCGGAAAATCCCATGGGATTTAGGGCTCTGAGCACCCCATTAAGTTGTTGGGTTGTTTTTTTGGGGGGGGGGACACATTTTGCAAAGCTGGACCCCCCCGCCCCAAAGAGACACCCCCCCCTTTTTTTTTTTTTTCTCTTCCCAGGCTTTAAAAAGAAGCGGCGGTCGCATCCAGGCTTCGTTCCAGCTCCGGTGCCAATTAGCGCCGGTTCCCCGGGCATCGCTGAATAGGGCAGCGGGGATGCGGGGCAGGATGCCCGGAGCCGCTTCCCCCCCCCCCCCCCCCCCCC
>JAYKAV010003236.1:224962-260074 GCA_035582835.1 Phoebastria nigripes
TGGGGTTGGATAACCGGGGGTACAGTGGTTTGGGGGGAGCAGTGGGGTGCACTGTGGCTGAGGGGAGGTGGGCATGGGGGCCAGGAGATGGGGCCCAGGGCAGGGTGGGGGGCTGTGGGTGCAGGTTGGGGTGCCTGGGGGCCACGCTCACCTCCTCTGCCCCTTCCCCAGGGCTGAACCTGCCGCGGTGCCGGGATGCTGCCACCCTCGAAGGAGCGGCCCCGGGGGGCTGGGGAGCACCTGGGGGGGCGTCAGGCAAGACCCCCACGGCAGAGCTGGCGGGTGCTGGCCGAGAGGAACCAGAGCGTGGCCCCCGTGGGCGTTTGGGTGGAGAGCGCTCCGGGGGAGCCGGAGGAGAGCCTGGCCTTCGTGAGTGCTGCTGCGGGGGTCCTGGGCACCGTCCAGGCTTACGGGTCTTGCCAGGGATGTCTCCAGCCTCCCCAGTTGTGCCAGTAAACGCCACGGGGGCAATCGGAGGTGAAAATGAGCTTTATCTCCATTTGAAGGCAGCCAGGAACACTGCTCCAAAAAAGAATAATTTATTTTAATGATTTTTGGTAGGGTCAAAAGCCACTGTGGGGTCCACGTAGCCTGGCATCCCGTTTACACAAGCCCCGAGTTGATTCCTCTCAAATAAGCTGCGTTTTTTTTAGGAGAAACGCATCAGTTTTAGAAATCAGTCAGGTGGGGAACCCAGCCAATGTGCTAATCAGCTGCCATTTATTAATTATTCGTACTGTGTGCTCTGCACTTTTAATTTTAGCTGGACCTATAGATTTTCAACACGTTGCTAGAAGCTGCCTTCCAGCGTAGGTAGCGCAGCTAAAACTTAGCAGGTTTGTGCCCCACGCACATGATTTTTTTCTCGCTATTCCTGGATGCTCCTTGGTTTATCAGTGCCGGGTTTTGAACTCCACACCGTAGCTTTGCATTTGAGGTGCCCGTGCCGTACCCGGCTGACCGGTCCCCCTGTATCCATGCTGCTCTTTGCCTTTCCATTCATCCGTAAAGGATGTCGGCGAGCTGAGATTTTATTCCACGTTGCTGATTTAAAAAAAAAAAAAAAAAAAAAAAAATTAAAGTCGAATGTTTCAGGGTCTGGAGCCAATCTCCGCTGTACCCCATTAGAAACACTTAAGAAAATCTTTATTGATGCTTATCTCAGGGATTTCTGCTTTGAGGGTTATTATAAGAGGACTAAAAGTGCATTAAATATAGGATGATGAGTTCAGTCCCCTGTAATTAATGTCTAAACGTTACAGAAGCTCCTGCCCTTCCGAGATGATTTATTTCCATATTGTAATTTAAATCCTGAAAGGTTGAGATAATATATGGAAATGAATCATCTCCATATTCCACATAACTTCCACCTCGGCACTGTGAAACTTCTGGGGGAGCCGAACTCTTCGTGACTGCTCTGGGGGGGGGCCTGGGCACTCCCGGCCCTCCCCTGGTGTGGGGACTTTCAGGTGCCTCCAGGTGTGGATGAAGGCGCACAGGGTTATCGGAACTTATTTAATACACTTTTATATGCCAGCGGGGCATATTAAAAATATATATATTAATGCCTCCTGCATCAGAATTGCTAATGAGTTGCCAACAGGGAGTGTAGCAAGCTGTCGATGGCGCCGTTTCGTGTAGCTCTGGCTTGGTTTCATCGTTAATAGTGCAGATTTCTCCCCGTCTTCGTGCTTTGTTTGGTTGTGCTGACCTTGCTTTGCTGCTGGTAACATTCCTGGCAGTTAGCGGGATGTAGGGAGCATCCCACCCGGCATTTACTAAGTTGATTTTCAGACTCACCCCTTTCCTCTGTCCATTCACTGATTTTTCTTGCCTTAGGCCGTGCTGCGGTGACAGCCAGGAGAGCGATACCGGTTTTCTTTAAACCGTAGTAGTATCAGCAGAATTGCTTGGTATGACTTCAAGCGAGAACCTTAAAAAAAAATAAAAAACCCTGATTTTTTTTTTTTTTTTTTTTTTTTCGGTCCTTGCTTTTAATCTTTTACTTCAGATGGTAAAAACATTCTCGGAGCCGTAGCCCTGCCTGTGCTGTGCTCTGCAAACTGCTTCCCTGATACGCTTCCAGCCTTGCTCTTGCAGAGCGTTTATGGGGATCAGGGATCCGGGCTTTGAATATTTGAGCATCCTTTCATGGGAGCAGGAGCTAGGAGCTGCTGTATGAGGCTGCCTTCTTTTTTCTTTCTGTGTGCATTGCAGAGAGTTAAAGGAGGAGGCATGTGCGCTCCGTATCTGGCTAGCTAGATTCAATCCAAGCTCAAAATAATTCAGTAGACGTTGTCCAAGCTGTTATTGCACAGATTTTGAAACAAAACATCGTTACGTTTGCTCTGGGTGCTACTTGCCTGGCTCGTAGATACAGGTGTGGGAAGGGAAGATGGAATACAAGCTGCTGTAATGCTGCGATGTAGCAAAACTCACGTAAAATCTGCTTTCACCTCTTGCAGGCTTCAGCATTTCAGGTGGAGGAGGAGCTGAAGGAGCAGCAACGGGAGAAGGCAGCCAGCCTGAGACGTTTCCAGGGCGAGGTGAAGCAGCGGGTGAACCAGCAGGTCAGGATGCGAAGAAAGCAGCAGCTGCAGAAGTCCTGCGAAGCGGTAAGCAGATCTCTGTCCCTGCCTCGCCAGGAGTCTTGCAGGAGAAACTGGTCTGAAACCAGCGTAAATCAGAAAAAAAACCAAAACACTAGACCTCAAGTCAAGGTGTTAATAAGAAAAAATGAGGAAACTTGTGGTCACGGCAGACCCCGTGGCCGCAAATGGTGTCCCCTCAAGCGAGGTCAGCGTGACACCTTGGCTTGCTCTGGTGCTGAAGGTGCTTTAAGGCCTTTGCCTCCCCGCAGAAAGGTCGCTGGCTTTCTCAGGCAGCAGAAGAACAGAGTCCCGGTGCGCTGTGCAGAATTGCATGGGGTTAAAAAATAGCCAAGCCAGAGTTGTGAATAATGTGGATGTCTCCTGGTCGAGGTTTAAACAAAGCAGCTCATTTCTGCTATCCCTTTTCCAGAGCAGTCAAATAGTTCACAAGCAACGCTTTCACGCTGTTTCCGCATTCCCATTCCCCCCGTGGGCTTGTTTTAGATTATCCTATGAATATATCTAATCCTTTCTACTTTTAAACAAACCGCCAGGAAGATTTGCCAGAAACTGTCTGTGGAGCAAGAAGGGAACGCGCTGAAATGGCCACGGTTTTGGCCACCCCGGGGGTGTTTGGGCTGTTTCCAGGGCTCGGGAGGCATGGTTGAGTGAGGATGTCCTCGCATAACTCTGCTAGCACCGCTCCAAACTGAAAGCTCGGGGATGCCTTCAGCCCCTGAGAGCCTGATGGCTCTTTGTGCCCCTCTCAGCACGTAGAGTCCATCCCAAGAAATGCCACCAAATTGAGCCAGCAACTCCCACGCAGCACGGGTGATGTCCTGCTAGGTGATGGTTATAGAGMTTTGCACGTAGCTTTTTAACTCGGGGGTCTGTGTCCCGGCAGGCAGAGAGGGAGAGCTGCATCGCCGTGCAGTACTCGGACTCCGCGCTGCACCTGACCCCCAGGAAGAACACATGCCTGTTTCGGAGCCACCCYGCGCCCGCCATCTGCGGTGCCGGCGCTCGCACCGGCCCGGCACAGCGGCAAGGGATGCAAAGCGAGCCGTTTCAGCAGCAAGCCGCCAAGGTGAGCGGTTCCCTTCCTGCATTTTTCATCCCTGCTTCGTTATGCTGGGTGCTCGTGGTTTGAAATGGAGGACAGGCAATATTTATCTTTCTACCCTCTTTTACAACACATCCCTAATTTTTTTTTTTTTTTTTAATACTGAATGAAACATTGGCTTACGTTTTCACTCTCGTTTACTGCATATTGTCGTACTCCTCCATAGCTCTTATCAGAGCCTCAAAACTGATAGTAGATGTCTTCCTGGAGGATGCTGTGGTTGTACTTGCCCCGCTGCTTGTAGATGTGGTGAATTTTCCCTCTGCACGGAGGGACTTGTTGCTGTGCAGGCGTGTCGTGTCGGAGAGGTGGCACTAGGTGGTGCCACCTCATTGCAGCTTGTCTCCTGCAGACCAGGAGTATGGGATCACAAAATCTTGGAAAACCTGCCTTAGGGACTGTTTTAAGCATTTTTTTTTAATAGTGATGCTTATGCTGCATTTGGCGTTTTATAAAGCACGTGTGTTTGCCTAGGAGCTGGAGTTATTCTGGTTGAAGTACCACTGCCCTTGGGGTGGAGAATTCCTTCTGGCTGGACACCGGGCAGGACAATTGGGGATCTGGGACTTCTGGCATCTCAGCAAAGTGATTTGGGAGCAGATGAGCTGTAACCAACTCCTTTACCTTGCCTAGATCAGGATTTCAGTGCATTGGGGCAGCTCTGAAAGACACCTTGGGTTGCAGGTTACCTCATACCTATTTGTGAAGCTAACTGTGTGTTTTGTTGTGCTCCCTTGATAAAGCATCTTGGTTGGAGCAGGGTGCACTAGGAGATCTCTTCTGCGCGGCTAAACTTCTTAGCGTAGCCCTCACGGAAAGCAGCTAGTGACCTCTTGTTTTGTCTTGTCTTTACCTTCCCTCTTAACGGCAGCTTAGCAAAACCGTGAAGCAAGTTCGGCGCAAGCTGGCATCCTGCAAAACCGTGCCCCAAGGAGCGGGTCCCCCCGAACTCCCCGGTGGTGTCTGGAGGCGAGAGGTGAGTGAGGGGTGCCTGGGGGAGGGTAAGAGGAATTACCTTGCAAACTGTTAAAGGTCTGGCTCTAATTAGCAAATCCGAAGCACAGTTCAGTGAGTTTCTCCAGCRGAAGTGAAACGAACTGGGCTTTCGTGACCCACCTGATGATTAGCCCATGGACTTCAGTGGCCCGAGGGCTCTGTCCCTCTGTTCTTGCTGCCTTTCAGAGAAGGCAGCAGGATAAAGTGGGTGAAAACGTCTCTGTTTGCAGAGACTAACAAGAGATAAACTAGGAAACAAGAATTCAAAAAAGATTTTTTTTTAAAGGCTGAGATTGTGATCTGGGTATCTGGGAGGAATGTGATGATCAGCCCTCCCCTTAGGTGCCTTTATTTCTTCAACAGACTTCAACAACTCTTTCCCTTGCATCAATCCCTTGTTTCGTGTGGGTGGCAAAGATCTGGAGGGTTTTCCTCACCCAGGGCTGGCTTCTGGTAGAGAACTGTTGGCATGCATCTGCTTTCCTCGAAGCGGTGCATAGGAGCCACGTAAGGAGGTCGGTCCCGAGTGCTTCACCTTTTGTTCCGTTGAATTTCATCCTGCTTTTGTCGTTCCAGTTCTCAAGAGCAGCTTTGTGTCACAGCTATTATCCCGCTTTCTATGCCAAGACCTTTCTTAAACTGACATACTTTATCCATCCTGGAGAACACCAGCAGCAACCCAACCTGGTATTTTGTCTTATTGCCTCCTCCGGAGCCAGTTTCCTGCCCATCTTGCAATTCTTCATTCCCATCTCTTTCTCGGGTTCATCAAAGGTGAAGTAGATCTTGGCTGGCTGTTATCTAGAAAATACCTTTTATAGAAGGGCTGGTCCGGCTCTTCCTCCTCTGTGTACTGTTGGATTTGTGTTCAAGGAAGTCAGCTTTGTGAACAAGAGTTACAGAAACAGTATAATTATGGGCTCGAAAACCTTGTGTCTGTTTCGGACACTAAACATACCTTCTGTTTAAGTCCTCGGTGCATTCAGACTGCTCAGCAAGATGGAGTGATTCATTACTTGGCTATTAGCGGCACTAAAGCCTTGCATGAATAATACAGTCGCTGCCCATGCAAGCCAGAGGGTTACAGGAGATAGCAAGCGGGATGGATGCGTGGGAGTCCCGTGGGGAGTCATCCACAGCAGTGAGAAACAAGGCTGGCAGGGATCCTGGGCCATCCTCCCGCCTGAACCTTGCTGCAGCTACAGTTAATCTACGCTYTCTTCAAACCTCTGGCAAGGAGGATTTAACACCTTCCTCAGGCAGGAATTCTGGGAGGAATTTATTGATTTATTGCATTACTCTGTTTTATTACTCCAAGATAGTAGAGAAAAAAAAGCTCTAATATTAATTGGACTCTTTCTCCCTGTATAAAGGTTTGCCATGTTCACAGCTAAGCAGGACACCAGCTTATTCCCGTCTCTTCACATGCAAAAGGCTGCCGTAGACTTAACCACCTGTGCCCTTAACCACCCCTGGTAATTGCTGCCGTAGTGCACTGCCTTGCCCTTTGCTTTTGTCCTCGTTGGATTTCCTTGTGCTGTCTATTCCAGCTGATTTCTTTGGTTTGAACCCAAGCATTTTTAGCCTGTTCTTAAATACTTCTGCAACTTCAAGTGGCTTGGTGGGGTCGGTAAATGTAATCAAGATGCTTCTTTCTTCCGTCATCCAGGCCGATAATGAAATTATCAAGCAGAGCCCACCTAGTTCTTACTCTATTTTTGTGCAGTGAACTCCTGAGACCGAATGTGGGTAGTGTTTTTAATCAGTATTGCACTTCCCATACAATAGTTTCATCTAACAGATATTTCTTTACACAAGTGTTGAATTAGGCCATGTCAAAAGCTAAGCTAAAATCGAGATGTCTTCTGCTGCGCTTTGCCTGAGGCCTCTTCTATTGTAGGAGAAATTCAAACCAGCTAGAGATGACTTGCTCTTGACAAATTTATGCTGGTTGCTGCTTATCTTGTTTTCTAGCAGCTTACAGGCAGTTTGCAAGGTGATTTCCTCTTGTTTCTTCCAAAAGTCAGGCGGCTAAAGTCTTGAGGCTAACGTTTTCTCTTCAATATTTCCTTTTTCCCTCCTTCATTTAAAGATAGACATTCGTTGTGCCCTTTTCTGAAAATCTGGACCTCCACGGATTTCGGGGGGGGGGGCTGTTAGCAGCTTGTCTGTCAGTCCTGGCAGTAACCCAGGGTAGATCCTGCCTGCTTAAAAACTTCAGCTTCTAGGAATAATCTGACTTTTTCTTCCCAATAATAATCCAAGATTTTTCTTGCTGCTGCTGTTAGCTCAGAGCAAGCCTTTGGCTGAACGCCAACGCCCAGAAGCATAAACCACTGTTGTTCTTGGTGTCCTCTGATAGCTGTCCTTCTTGAGGAGCGAGTCCTTTAGTCTCTCTTACAAAAGCCTGACTTGTTACCTTGATCTGTCTTGTTTTACTTAGAGCTTTGGCCTTTCTGGCACTTGTTTTGTTTTTTTTTGTCCCCACGTGCCTGTGTCGTCTCCTGCGTGACTCTTTCAGTAATCTGACCCGTGCTCCACTTCCTCCATGCTTGTGTGGATCGTGGGCGCAAGAAGAGCTTGGGGCTTTGCCAGGGTTGTCTCACACTGCGCTGTCTTTCCACTCTAGCCGGGTAGTTTGCATTTTTCTCAGTTTAAAGGAACTGTTGCTTCTCCTTCAGTCCTGTTTTCTGCATTTTTCCCCCCCCCTTTCTTCCCTCTAAAGCATTTCATTCTCTGTGATCCATGTTCCCAAAATCATTGCTGCTCTTCTCTCCCAGAGATTTCTTTTCAGGTCAAAAACATTCAAAGAGCTTCTCCCCTGCTTTCCCAAGCAGATACCTAGATGGTGATTGCGTAGAAATGACCTGTCCTGTGTTTCAGATGATCCTGTTCACCAAGTCTTCAGCCGCTTTGCCTTTAGGGTTTGGTAGGCTGCTGTAGGTCCCCAGCATGACAGCACCCAAATTCTTTTCCCCAGCTGATCATTCCTGAAAGTTGGGGTTTTTTTCCCACAGTTTCATTTCCTTCTACCTTCAGGGCCTCAGAGCATCCTTACAAAGCAATAACCGTTCCTCTCTCTTCCCTTGTCCTCACCAAAGAAGCTCTTCTGTGTTGTGTTTCTGTCATAACAGGGTTGATAGAGTAATTCCTATGCCTATCAAATAATTTCATGTTCAGACTAACTCCGGGCTATCCTCCATCCTTCCTGTATTGCAGCAGAGCCATCTCAAGGGATCCCTGGCGTGACCTGCTCTCCTGCTGTTGATCCATCCTTTCCCTCTGCCAGCAGTCGTACTCTTCCCTTCCTAGCATGCTGAAGGGACAGCAAGGGGGGGGGGGGGGGGGGGGGGGGAATCCTGGCTCCGAGCTTGCTTCTGGCATTTTTATTTTTTAGTTTGTAGGAAACAATCTGCTGCCTCTCAAAATATTGTTAATTGCCACCGGGGAGCCTGCCCACTTACCATCTGAAGGAGTACGCTACGTACTCGAGTGCCACTCCAGAGATCCCACCACCCCCTAACTCCCTGCAGTTGCGAAACGGCGCCTGGAGAGGTCTTTTCCTTGTCTTTCCTTCACCCCCCACACGTCTGTCCCTCTGTTTCTGCAGTTGGTGAGAACGCAGTCACGAGTTACCCTGCTAAATTCAGATTTTCTGGCTCTCGTGCCCTGCGGTGATGCTTGAACACATTGCGTTGCTGCTCGCCAGATCTCAACTGACTCTACAGAACAAGTGCCCTTGGGTTAAAGCTACTTGTAACCCCTGCACGAGGGTGTAGAATTTGGCCTCAGCACCAAAGCAGCTGCATTTGAATTCCGTATTTACACCCGCCTCCTCCCTTCTCCTCCAGAAACCAGAGTCTTGCAAGACAGCCACGGTGCCCGCAGAAGATGAGAGTGAGGAACTGCTTCTAGCAGGACATCATGATCTTCCAGCTGAACTGCAAGACCAGGGGACAGCCCCGCATCAAGCCGAGCAAGACGATGACTTCTACATCAAAATTGAATTTGCGAAAGTAAGACTCGTACGGGGCTGGGCCAGTTAGCCTTAGGAGGTTTGAATCGTTGGGATTTGGGTTTATTTTGGCAGAGACGGCGAGGCTGCTGTTGTAGTAGAGCAGGTGCTCCCTCAGGCCTGGTTAACTCTTAAGCCTACTGTCGTCAAAACAGGCTTGAGAGCAGTGTCGAAACTAAGTGAGATTGGCGGCTTCTGTTTCACTGCTTTCATCTTACAGCTGTGACTTCAAAAGGGGTTTTATTTGTGCCTGCCTCGTGATGCCAGTTGGCTGGCGCTTGGCGGAAATCTGAAACTGAGTGTGCAATTGCATCGTACGCTTAACCGAACTCCAAACTGTGGCCGGCAGGACCTGCAGCTGCCTCTGGTCCGGCTGCCCTGCTTGGAGGCAGCAGTGGGGTGGAAGAGCTGCGGGTCGTGCATCAAATCAGCTGGAAACCTCCTAGAAAAGAAAAGAGAAAAGAAAAGAAAAGCTTTGCATCAGAGGAAGGAGCTGGCTGTGGCGATTCCTGTGCCTCGGGGCTGGAGAAACACCTCCCTTAGAGGCAGCGTGAATGTGTCTGCCTGTGAGGAGCGAGCTAATGTATTTATCGATTCCTCTTTTGTCTTCAGGCAGACTTTTCATTAAGCATCTGAGATGTGGAAATGTTTCGCCCTGATTACCTGGAGTAGTTAGCAAATACTTTATGGCTATAGCAGCGTGTGCCCAACCTTAGCTGGTGATTAGTCCAGCTAGGAGCGGAAATACTGGCTTGACAAATATTGAGCTGAGGGAAGAAGGCGGAGGTTTACGCTGAGGTGTTGGGAGACGTTGGCTGTTAATTCCCCTGACGCTTTTGTTATTTTTATTATGGCTATTTGTATTATTGGTTTTTTTTCTTGCACTTCACAAAGGTCAGAATGAAAATTTGGGGAGGCGAGGTGTGAATCTGTATTTAAACTAAACCAGAAACCCCTTCCAAGGATATCTTTTAGAAGTGTTTTGACAAAGCTTTGGTGCTCGGGCTCCTGCATGGAGATGTCGCACGTGTCTCTCCTGCCTATAGCCAACCTATACCCCGAAAAAAAGCGCAGCTCATAGGTGGGTTGACCCGTTGAGGACTGTAGGGATCATGCATAGAGGACTATTTTGCTGAGGGAAGATGAGGAACTTGACCCTGAAGATGCTGATGCTGCTCTCTTACATTATCTTCCAGTTCTGTGATGGATCAGTGAAGGACTCGAGCTTGCCCGAGTCTCCCCAGAGGCTGCACGCCAATTACCAAGCTCCCCTCGTACTCTGGGTTGGCGTAGACCAAGAGGAAACCAAGAAGCAGGTTTGTCTGCTGGAGCCGAGTCCTCATTGTTTCGTCTCCGTTTCAGGACTGAACGGTATTGAACGTAGGGGACGCTGCTAGCTCGGATAAGAAGCCCCAAGAGCAGCCTAGGTTTATAAGTTTCTCGGTGTCTCAGGCCTTAGGCCTGAACCTCTACTGGCTTCTTTTTTTAAGGTCCATCGTGACCATAAGTGCAACCGTTATGTGCTCCTCCTGCAAAATCTGGGATCTGAATAACACTGGAGGGTTGGAGGAGAAATGGGCTTCCTTCATTTTGCCTGGCAAAACAAAGGTGTCGCATTCTGTAGTTGCATGGAGAGAGAGAGAGGAGCTGCCAAAAATGCTTAAAAAAAAAAAAAAGAAAAGAACAAACCCCACTTTATCTTGTTTGGGTAGAAGGCTGGGAATATAAAGGCTTCTACCATATCAGCACCTAACAGGCATCGGGATGGTAGCTTTCAAGCACAGACTGCGGGCCTGATGCTGAGCGTCTGATTTAATGACGAGGGCTTACCAGCCTGCGTCCAGGACAGTTTGGCTCATGCTAATCTAGGCGATGCAAAGAGATGTTTCTCTTGGATGCCTAAAGGAAGTGACTTCTATTTTCCTGCTTCCTTCTGACATGAAAGAGGAACACTTCCCTCTTCTTTTGTTGAAGAGGGAAGCTTACAGTATAAAACTCAAAAGGACTTCGAACAAATTGCTTTTTTTTTTGTTGTTCCTTACTTGCATTTTTTCCAACAAGCTGATTCAAAATCCAATTGTGGTTTCTAGACGGCGTGACAGCAGCTGGGGCCTGTCAGGCTGTTCCTTCCCCCAGCGGTTCCCTCTGCCCCTTGCTTTTTATCTCCTTGGCTCTGATCCACCCTGAGATAACTGGTTTTGCAGCACTCTCTTCTGCATGGGTTTTTTCCATCCAGCTTTCTCCCCTTTCAGCCTGGCGATCTTTCCTCCTCCTTTATCTCCAGCTGTGCGGGGCTCTCTCTGCGGGGCGAGATCGACAAATTCAGCCCAAAACTCTTGGCGTTGATGAGGAAAAATCCACGCCTTAAACTTTCTGGCATCGTGGAGCTCAAACTAAGCTGTGTACTGACTGATTCCCATGCGGGTGGGAGGACTTTTGGTGTGAGCTTTAGCCAGGAGGTTTCCCTACCCTTGCTGCATCCGTCGGGTTAAGCTGAAGCCTGGACATTAAACCTCTTTGTGTGCTCAGTACCCGTACAGGATTTGCTCCCCGCAGGGCTCTTGGATTTGTCTCAGCAATGACTTTGCCACCTCTGTGGTTCTCCTGCATGTAGTGGGTCCAGCTCGGTGTTGTACCTTCACTTTTTTTGGAGATATAGGCTTCCAGTGAACCGCAGAGGACCACCAGTCCCCAGGTGGATCGAAATTCTTGGACTGTAGCTTGTAGCGCTCTGGTGAAGTGGGCTGAAGTACGAACCAGCTCTTTTACCCCCAGGAAAGTGAGAGTTCAGGAATTTGTCAGGTGGCAGAGCTTCCATCAGTCGAGGGATGCTGGTACAAAGTTCTCTGATGCTCCAAGATGTCTTGGTCCTCCTCTCCTAGCTAGCCACCGTCTCTCCAGCTTCTCAGTCCTGGGGCATGTGCAGTAGGAGACGTTTGAGGATCTCTTGGGGAAGGAGTGAGGTTTCTATCCTGATAGACGTATGCTCCACAAGTCAAGCTGAGCGCTGATATCACTCGATATCGATCCCAGCCTGCCCCCAGACGTCCTTCTCAAAGGTGCCTCTTCTTTCCCGCAGCGTCAGAACGAGTACCTGAGATACAGGCGCCTCTTCATGAATATCGAGCGAGAGCAAGTGAAGGAACAGCAGAGGCAGAAAGAGAGGCAGAAGAGAATCGCCGAGTGAGTACGTGCGGATGAGCGCCAGCCTCTCGGTGTCACCTCCTTTGTCGCAGGCAGGGCCCTTCTTAAGGCTGGAAGGGTCTTGTGCGCTTGTCTGGTGTGAACCAGGCAACGGTATTTTGGAAAGCACTGCTGCAGCCCAAATGCAGAGGCTTTGAGAAGACTGTCCAGCTCAATATGAAAAAAAAAAAAAACCAAAACAAAACACCACATGATGGGTAACATTCTGCCTCCTTGGCTGCAAGCTGCCCCTGATGGATTAAAAAGGTCACTTTATCAACTTTTTAAAAATCATGGAGTGTGTTGAAAGAAGCTCCGCAATACAAGTACCGGTTATAAAGCCTGACTTATCTCCTGGGTTTAATTTTAGTGCCCAATCTGTTAACGCTGGGTTGGGATTCATTCGACCAACCCCCCAGCAGAGACCCTTGGGCCATGTCAAGTCCTTCAGAGGTGCTCAGCGCTTCTCTATCTACTTTCTGAGTCCCCGTGCAGCTTGGGTAGGAGTTGGGAGCCAAAACATCAGGCTGGGAGAGTTGCAGCTCACCAAACCGTGACTCTTGGGAACTGATCCCAAGACCCTGTGTGCTACAGTCTGTGTTTAGAAACTTTGGGGTGAGGTCGAGTCGTTGTTGTTAAACCGATCTTATCTCTGGGCTTTTTAATATCAGACCCTTCACCCTCACAGCTATAAACGTGTATAGTGTAATAAAAAGATTTCTCAGCATTTGTTCCGGAATTGAAAACGTGGTATCTGTGTAAAAGTATCAGTACTTCTTTTGGTGGTTTAGTCATCTTCTCCCTTTTAAGGGGTTCGTTAAGGAGGAGCTCTGCAAATTCACACCAAAATAGGAAAGAGACTCTAGATTTTTTTTTTTTCTTTTTCTTCTTCGTCTCTGCCTTGCTCTAAAATAAAACGATGTAGCTCTGACCACCTCAGTCTCTAACGCCGGCTCAGCAGTGGGCAGGCTTTGTGGGAGCAACACAGGCACCCGAAGGCAGGATTTTCATGGTCATTTTTTGGAGAGAAATTACCAGTCTAAAGAAACGCTCTTCCAGGCACATTCCTGACTTTTAAACTGGCACTCGGGAGCTTCGGAGACCTTTTCTTGCCCTGCAAGTGCTGGCGAGACACCAGGGACTTCCTACTTTGTGTGATATCTTTTTATTTTTATTTTTTTTTTTTTTCCCCCCCAGTCGCAGGGACGCTGCTGGAGCTGCAAGCCGCTCGGAGCGTACGCGGAAAAGAGCTGGTTTTGTAATTACTTAGTGTAAAGCCTTAAGTTGGCCTTGGCCTCAGTTTCTATAGCAGAAGATTTATGGTGGGGTAGTTAAGGCTCTATTACCACTTCATTTAAAAAACATTTTGGAGTTTATAACTTGACTAGAGAAGTTTGGCTTCAGCACTTTCCTTCTTGATGTGAAGATTTGACCCCCCAAATGGAGTAACATCTGAAATGTCTCGTTCGATTACGCTTTCTCCCCCTGGCTTCTACCCAGCCTTGATTTTTTTTTTTTTTTTTTTATGCCTTTTGGCAGTGATCAGCCTGTAACATGTTATTGCATTTGGTACTCATCAGCAGGAATAAAATGGCAGATGCTTCAGTTTAAAGTCTTTGTGCTTCGTAATTGCCGCTTGTCAAGGGAACGCACTTTGCGTTTGGTGTGACTTATACAACCCAGATTCCACTGAAAGGGCTGGACTGCCGTGTAGGTGCAAGGGAGATTGAGGAAATAGAGGAAGATTTGGTTAAAAATGCCTCTTAAAGCCTATTTTGGAGGCCACGATGGTGAGAAAACTTGCAGGCAGGAGGAGGTCAAGGGCAGGAGAGCATTCATAAGGTGATATTTCCATATGGGGGAAAGAAAGGAGGCTCGGAAAGCATTTTTGACCATTTTATATTTAAAGCTGTTAGAAAGTCAATGCTGCAATTAGTGCAGAGTTACTTTCACCTGCCGTGGGTAGTTTGGGCAAAAGCAGCAGGCAGCAGCATCATCTAGATCCCCTTGCCCTGATCTTACAACCAGGGGCCAGCCAATGGAGGTTGGGATGGGGAAGCTCCTTCTCTAAGCATGCGTGTGCCTGCAGGATTAAGAGCAAGAAGGAGAACCAGCGCCGGGCGGAAGAGCAGAGGATGCAGGAGACGGCTGACCAGCAAGAACCCTCCCCGGGAGAGGGAACCTGTGAAACCCTGGCCCAGCTTAAACTGGAGGAGAGGAGAGAGAAGAAAGTTAAGGAAAAACAGCAGCGAAATAAGGAGTATGTGAGGTACGGCCGGACGCCCTCTCCTTTTGCAGAGCCGGGTGTTACTGGCAAAGGTGAATATTTTATCCCTCGCAGGTACATCGAAGCTCTAAGAGCCCAGATGAGGGAGAAGATACAACTATATAACATTGACTTGCCCCCACTGTGCTCCTGCGGATCCAATTTCTGGGACTCCCACCCGGATACCTGCGCCAACAACTGCGTCTTCTACAAAAACCACAAGGGTAGGAGCTCCTGCTTCTGGAGAGGAAGCGCCTAGACCTGGATCCCTGATTATACAGGGAGAAATCAAACCTGGCTAGACATTTCCCTGGTCCTGGGCTGCTGTGTAGAGATGCTCCTACAAATATACTCCAGAGAGGGCAAGTCAGGTGCTCTGCTGCTTGTTTCTAATCCAACCTCTTCCTCTGTCCCTTCAGGGAGCTTAGTGGCATCCTCAGCAAAGCACCAGTCTCTGTGTAATATATACGTGTGYGGGTAGGGGGAGAACCAAAGCAAAACACTGCAAAACAGGCTCGTTACGGGCACAGAAAACTTCTTTGCCTTAAACGCTGAATCTTCTGTTGGGAGGATGCAAGAAGGCAGCGGAAATTGTCTTCGTTAGGTGACAGAGAGTGCTCTGATCTTGAGTACAGCTTGGAAAAATACCTGGCTGAGCAACTGGGAGTCATCTTCTAGGGGAAAAAAAATAGAGAAATTGGGGCTTTGTAAAAAATCTTTGGCTTTCCTGCTTTGGCTCGCATACCGCTTCGTACACAGGAGCGTGCAGAGCGTGCAAATAAGCATGTGGAAAACTACAGTTGATTTATCTTAAAAACCAGTTTTTCTCTCTCTGCTTTACAGTAAAAGGCTGAAGCCGAGCCCAGTTTCGGGCTGTAAGTGAAACTCTCATCTCTTAACGCTGCTTCTGTGTCCCCTTTCCGTTCAGCCTACAGCCACGCTCTGCAGTCCGTCGTCTCGTCCTGCGACCCCGCGGACAGGAGCCCCTCGGCGAGGCTGCCGCTCCGAGACCTGGCCGCTCTCTGTGCTCGCTCGGGGAAGCATCTGTGACGAGGGCAGCCGCCTGCGTCCCCCCCCCATCCCCGTATTTCGGCATCTGTTGTAAGTAGAGAGCAGGGCTGTGCCCTGTCCTGCCTGCTCCTGCCTGTCCCTCCACTCCATCCAGGACGGCACCTTTGCCCTCCCTCTCCTTCTGCTCAGGTTTTGTTGGAAAAACCTTTGAGAAAACCTCTCCCGTTTTGCTCCGTGTGTGTGGTTGGCCGGACCGGGAGCGTGGGGCAATGGTAGGTGTGAAGGAGCCGATTGCTCTGCGGGGTTGGTTTATAGCAGAATGTTGGCATTCAGCTGCGGAATAAACTGTTTTCAAGGGTTGTTTGTCTCATTGGGAGTGTGAAATGAGGAGAAACAAGGTACATGGGGTCAATATCTCTTGGGGTTATAGAAACCCTCACGGTTTCTACCCTCTTCCTTCACACTCCCTTCTCTCCATTTCCCTATGGCTCCTGCCAGCCCCTGCCTCTCGGGTCACGGTCCAGAGCCAGGTATTTATTGCTCCTTCGCTTTTTTCTGGGTGAGGACTTCTCCTCCCGTAACATCCACCCAGCTTGGTACCTGACCCATGCTCCCACAGCCTCTTATTTTGCTCCAGAAAGGAGCTTTTTCCTAGAAAAAGAAATCTGTATTTAATCTCCAGGTGAGCGTGACCCTTTGCTGTGCTGCTGCAGCCCCTCGGCAGTGCTTGCTGGAACAAGATGGTTTTTACCAAAAATGACACCGGTGGACGGAGGTTGCACCATAACCCGTCATTAATATTTACTGCTTGCTGGCCATTCTCCCGCCACCTCTCCAATATTAACCGTGGCAGGAAGGATGGGCGGCCGAGTGTGCCGAGCCCTGTTTCCCTGTTCTCCACCGGATAATTTCTTTTTTCCCCTTCCCGGCACGCTCCCTTACCATTCCGCCGGGYGCACAGCAAACCCGTGACCCCGGTCCAGAGGTAGCATGGAGGCGCTGAGCTGTGGCCGGGGATGCTCCTCCGTTCCCCGCTCCCGCTGGAGAATCATTCACCGACTTATTCGTGGTGGCCGGTGCTATTTATTAACTGCCGTTTGCGTCACGGGAAGACGCCGCGGACCTAATAAGGGCTGTTGAGGTGGATTTGTAAAGGGCAGGATCCGCCCTGGGAGGTTTCTGCGTGCGCCGGGGCCAGGGAAGCAAAGGGCTAAAGCTGCAAATGCGTTTTTTAACTGATTTCAGGGCAAGGCTTTGTGCCAGGGCGGCTGAGGACAAGCCCTTGCTTGCACCCCGGGGACCCCCTTTTCCACCTCTCTGAAGGGGCCAGAGCGGCCCCCCCTGAGGGCCGTGGGCTGGTTTGGGGCTCAGTTCAAAGGAATGATGGTTAAATAAAGCCATTGCTGCTCCTCGACCTCATGCTTGGCTCCATCCCGGTGGTGTAAATGGGATCCTTTGGTAGCAGGGGGGGATTTCTCCTGGTGTGAAACCTGTGGGAGTAGAGCGGGGCTCCTAAAATCCATACAAATAAACCCAAAAGGGTGGCTGGGGTGGCTTAGCCGAAATCAGGGCACTAAAGTCCTTGTGGGGAGTGATGGAAAAGTGACCGGAAAAGTCAAACCCAGCATTTTCCGCTGGAAAAACAGCATCTGGGGAAAATCCCGGAGCCGCAGGGAGGGGACCGGGTGCAGGTGAGTCCCCCCTGGGACCTCTTCCCCCCTCCCCGGTGCCCAACTTTGCTTTTTCCTCCTTCGAGCCGCATTTTAAGCTGATTTTTCTTTTCACCGGAGCTGGGGACTGAGGGGCTGGAGGAGAGGACGGGCGAGGGGCTCCGCGGGGCTGCGCCCGGGGAAGGAGACGGGGCCGGGGCGGGACCGGGGCCGGGCCGGGGCGGGGAGCGTCGGCCCCGCGGGGCGGTGAAAAGGAGCSGCGGGGGGGGACCCGCAGCTCCGCCGCCGCCCGCCATGAGGGCAGCGCTCGCCCCCGGCGTCCGCCTGCTCCGCGCCCTCCCCCGGGACAGCCGGTGAGCGGGGACCCGGGCCGGGGGGAGCCGAGCTGGGGGGGACCGGCACCGCGCTGGGGACCGGCCCTGGACCGGGGGACCGGCGCCGGGATGGGGACCGGCACCGGGATGGGGACCAGCCCTGGACTGGGGACCGGCCCTGGACCGGGGGACCGGCACCGGGATGGGGACCAGCCCTGGACTGGGGACCGGCCCTGGACCGGGGGTCGCTCGCCCGGGGTCCGGCACTGGACTGGGGACCGGCACCGCGCTGGGGATCAACCCTGGACCGGGGGACCGGCACTGGACTGGGGACTGGCACCGCTATAGGGACCGGCCCTGGACCAGGGGACCGGCACCCGGCTGGGGACCGGCCCTGGACCAGGGGTCGCTCGCCCAGGGACCAGCATCACCCCTCAGGCACCGGGTCCACCGCCAGACCGGATCCAGCGCAGCACCGGCACCGAACCCAGGGGTTTCGGTATGGCCCGGGAACCGGCCCCATCCCGGGGACGGAGGGCACCGAGCCCCGTGCAGGCACCGTGGGGCGGGGCAGGAGGGATGCGGGGGGACCCCACGGTGGGCAGCAGCGCCCAGCGAGCCTCGAGCTGTCCCTCCACATGTGCCAGGCCCTCGCCCTCAAAATTTGGTGGGATATGGCCAGCACCCAGATCCCGCCGGTTCCCCCCACTTTTGGCGAGGTGACCAGCCYGCTGCGGGTTTAATTTTATTTAATATATTTCTTTTTTTGAAGCCTGTTGCCAAACAACCCCCGTGCTCTTCCATCAGCTGTAATTTTCCCTGCCAGAACACATGGGGGAAAAAAACCCAAACAAACAAGCACCCGGCTGAGTTGGGTACCGCACGTGAAGTTTTTCTTCCCCTTCCTCGCTGTGGCCTCTCCGCTCCCCTCGGATCAGCCCCACAGTCATCAGCAGTGATTTTTGGGGCAGGGTGGGGAGTACTTATTTTTTTGGGGTGGAAACCAGCAATTTTTCAGCTGCGGTGTGGTCTCAGAGCTGGCACCCCAGAGCAGAGAGCTGCCCTGGATTTCCAGGGTGTCTGTAATCGCTGCAGTTTGGTGAAGAAGTGAAACTGCGAAGAAGAGCAGGACAGACTAAAACCGCAAAAAAAAGAGGCCTTTTTAGAAAAAAAAAAAACAACTTGGAGCAACCCCGTGACATCTCTCGGGGACGGAGCCGCTCCCTGACCGCTCGCATCCTCTGTGCTGCCGTAAAACCCTCTGCAAAACCTCCCTTAAATGCAGGATGGGGCCCCTTGGAGGTGCTTATCCCRCACCGGAGGGTGCTGGATCCTTTTTGGGATTCTCCAGGCTTCAGCCATCGGCTCTGCTGGGAGCAGCATCCCCGTCCCCAAGCGCAGACCCATTTTTCCCCCATTGTCCTGCATTTAATTCAAGCAAAAGAGATAAAGTCGCTGTTAGAGGAACGGGAGCGAGTATTGCTCGGGGCAACCCCCCCCCTTTTTTTTTTCCAGCTCGGCTTTAATTAACGCCGGGAGTGATGATGAATCAGCCACGGTCTTGCGCCCTGTTTCCACCCGTGACGCCAGGAAGGCGCTTGCTCACCCCGGGCTTTGCTGGGACGGCGGCTCGAGGAGGGGGAAACGCCGATTAGTGCTCCCCCCAAAACTCAGCTGATCTTTTTAAGCCACATCCTTGGCTATTTTGGGGGGCTGGTTGCCTCCCTACCAGCTCAGCTGAGCCGGTTCAGCTCACCGATCCGGCAGAATTGTCCCCCTTTGGTGCCGAGGGGGTATTTTGCCGGGGAAACAAGCAGAAACGACCCCGTTTTTCCCCTTTCTCATGCATTTCTAAGACCCTGCAGGTTAAATAGCGCCGGAGCTGCGTGCGCGCATCCAAAATTCGCATCCCAAACGGATTCAACCTGGCCTGGTACTGGCTCTCATCCCCCTTACCTGATATTTTTCTCCAAAAAGCATGAATTTCAGGCGGGGGGAAAAGAAGAGCACAGCTAACACTGAGGCTGGAGATGTCTGAGACATCCCTGCCAGGCTGGGCTTTGCCAGCTGGGATGGTGACAGACCACCCATCCCCGTCCCCATCCTTGTCCCACCAACCCTGACCCCTCTGCTCGCTTTATCCCGCAGATATCGGGGGCTGACGCTGGTGCTGACCTTCCTCTGCTACACCAGCTACCACCTCTCCCGAAAACCTATCAGCATTGTCAAGGTTAGCTCCAACCTCGTCCCAACCATGGGGAGAGGGGACATGGGGGTCCCTGAGCATCCTGATTTCACCCCTTCTCTCTCCTCACAGAGCCAGCTGCACCCCAATTGCTCAGCCTTGAGCCCGAACCCCGGCAACGACTCCAACAGCAGCACGTGGTGCAGCTGGGCACCCTTTGGTAAGGCTGAGCACCCCCAGTCACCCCAAAAACTACTCTCATGGCAGCCAAGACGGGCTCCCCCCATGCCCTAAGCCCACTCGTGGCCGGAGGTTTTGGCAGGGGGCCGGCTGCTTATTAGGCACCCGGAGGTAATTAAGCAGCATGCGTCTGCCCTGTGCCCCCGGGCCAAAGGGCAGCAGTGGGTGGTGAAATCGGGGCCGGGATGGGACCGGGTCACAACGTTGATGGCACCCGGCCACGTCCCGAGAACCCCCACCCCAGGGAGGAGGGTTTTGGGGATGGGGGATGGGGGATGAGGACGAGCCAGCAGCCACGGGGAGGGAAAACAGATGGGGGCCAGGCTAATGTGGTCCTAATATTTCTTTTCCAGATGGGGACAACTACAAGGAGCTTTTCGGGGCGCTGGATAATGCCTTCCTGGTGGCCTATGCCATCGGGATGTTTATCAGGTACCCAGGTCTTTTGCATCCCTTTTCCTCTGCACACCAGTTTGCACCAGTCTGCCAGGAAAATGGTCATGCTAACGGGAAATCAGCCGGGYGCTGGGGCCGCTCGGGATTTGGGCACCGGCTCGGTGTGATAACACCCGTCGGCAGCATCACCCCTGACAGCTCCTGTCCGCACTCTTCCCTGTCTCTGCAGCGGTATTTTCGGGGAGCGCCTCCCCCTACGCTACTACCTGTCGGGGGGGATGGTGCTGAGTGGGCTCTTCACCGCACTTTTCGGCCTTGGCTACTTCTGGGACATCCACGCCCTCTGGTACTTCATCGTCATACAGGTGTGTCCACAGTGGAGGATGCCCAGGCTCTGGACTTTACCGCCGTGGCCTCGTCCTGGTTTTTCGGTGACTTTTGGGGATCAGGGTGGCCCAGTTTCTGAGCAGGAGAACGCCAGGCATTTCCACTCCCCGCAAAACACGGTCGTGCGTGGCGTGGGTGCTGAAACCACCAGGCGCGCCCATCTTGCCAAGCAGGGCGGGTGGCCGGTTTGGCAACACCTGCCGCTCCCAATTTAGCGACAGAGACAATGCAAATGGCTCCGGGATTGCTCCAGCAGAAAAAAAAAACCCAAACCGAGTGTTTTCTTGACAGCTTTGGGATGGGGGTGGCTATTTTTGAGCCTGGCTACCCAAAACAGCGCAGGGCTACACTCCATGGATCAAGTCAGCGCTCGCTGGGTGCCAACACTGCCACACTGCCTATCTCTTGCCAGGTCTGCAACGGGCTGGTGCAGACGACCGGCTGGCCCTCTGTCGTGGCATGCGTCGGGAACTGGTTCGGGAAGGGAAAGTGAGTGTTTCTCTGGCATGTCCCACCCTGGTCCTGGTCCCTGTTGGCCCCAGCAATGCTGACTCCGGCTCTGTCCCCGCCAGGAGAGGTTTGATCATGGGCATCTGGAACTCGCACACCTCTGTCGGCAACATCTTAGGGTCGCTCATCGCCGGCGTCTGGGTTTCCTCAGCCTGGGGTCTGTCCTTCATCGTGCCCGGCATCATCATCGCCGCCATGGGCATCATCTGCTTCTTCTTCCTCGTGGAGTGTGAGTGGCGTGATGTGGGCTGCAGCAGATGCCTGGTGTAATGCCAAGATCACAATTTTTCTCCCTACCCAAGCATTTTTGGCAACCCCAACTTATTTCCAGCTTGCAGCAAGCAGGGATGTGGACCTGACCACCACGGGGATGCTCAGCATCCTTTGGGGTCATCCAGGCAGGCTCAGCCCTTGTGCTGCTTGCTCCTCTCAGCCTGTCTTTCTAGGAAAGATTTGGGAAGCCCTTTGGGATTTTACCAGGGTTTTTTTTTGCTGCTGGGGAGCAGTTATCTGGAGATGCAGCCCAGCCCTGGGGGTTTCCCAGCCCCACGTCTCTCCCCTGTGGCACGAGATGCTGGAGGGAGAGCAGGTGGAGCGGGGCTGGTCCAGGCTCTCATGGGATCTCCTTTCTCCCTGCAGATCCTGAGGATGTTGGCTGCAGTCCGCCTCTGCATCACGTGAGTCAAATCGATTCCCAACAGGCTCGTCCTGGGCTGGGTGGTCGCTCAGTTTACAGCAAAACAACCGGGGCGTCAGGTCATAATGTCAGAAACGGGAGTGATGTTCAGTTATCACAGAGGATGCTCGTTGCTATTCCAATGCGAGTATCCTCCGGGTCACGTCCCAGCAGCAAAT
The DNA here is from genome assembly GCA_035582835.1 of Phoebastria nigripes. Classification (NCBI taxonomy): domain Eukaryota; kingdom Metazoa; phylum Chordata; class Aves; order Procellariiformes; family Diomedeidae; genus Phoebastria; species Phoebastria nigripes. Next base: position 246,705 of record JAYKAV010003236.1, read on the forward strand.
CTGATGTTTCAGCCCCTTCCAGCACTGTGAGCCACACCTCCTGCCTTTGGCTTGCTTTTAGATGGCCTCCGACGAGGAAGACGCTGGAGGGGTGACCTCCAATGAGAAGGATTCCGAAGCGGTCACCTCCAACGAGGGGCCGCTGAGCATCACAGGCCAAAGCAGCATGGAGCGCTCCAACAGCCCCACAGAGCCAGCCGAGGAGCCCGAAGCCATCAGCTTCCTCGGGGCGCTCCGGATACCCGTGAGTCGCGGGATGCCCCTTATATCGTGATGGGATGGAGGAAAGAGCAAAGCCAGGGCAGCTCACCCCATCAACGGGGTGCCCACAGGGCAGAAAATTGGGGGAAAAAAAACCCCCATCATCCGGAGGAGGTTGGGAGAAGGAAGCTCTTCTGATGTCTTCTCCTCTCCTCCCAGGGCGTGGTGGAGTTCTCTCTTTGCCTGCTCTTTGCCAAGCTGGTGAGCTACACCTTCCTCTACTGGCTGCCCCTCTATATCGTGAACGTCGGTGAGTTTTTGGGGACGGTGAGGCGAGAGCGAGCCTGGCAAGGGGAGCATCTCCTCACCCCTCCCCTCTCCCTCGCAGCTCATTTCAGTGCCAAGGAAGCTGGGGACCTGTCGACCCTCTTTGACGTCGGGGGCATTTTAGGTTTGTCATGTACCCAGGCGGAGGGGGTGGATCGGGGATGATTTGGGGACAATCCTGGCATTGATGGAAAGTCCCCTCCATGGCAGTACTTTGCTGGTAACATCACCTCTTTCCCCGAAGCACTGTAGTGAGGTTTATTCGGCATCCGTAGCACTCAGCAGGCAGCAAACGCCCCTTGCTTTTATTTTGCCATCCAGGTGACCATCACAACACCTTTCCTTGAGTCTCACTTGCTCAGGCTCTCCTTTTTCTTAGATAAATAATACATTTTGCAAGCGTGGAAGGGACCAGAGCTGCGTGCAGGTGTAGGGAAACCATCTGCAGTGAGAAAGCGGTGTGGATAAATCAAAGCTCTTCACTCTGATATTACTATATTTAACCTTGGGGGCGTCTCGCTGAAAAGATGGGGGATGAAAGAGCATCACAGTGCAGCATCCCGTTGGATTTTGGGTTAAGCCAGGGCAAAGCTTTGCTGCTGGGGTGGCATGACCGACACCTGTGACTCCTTCTTGCAGGGGGGATCTTTGCCGGCCTCATCTCCGACTACACCGGCGGCAGAGCCACCACGTGCTGCGTGATGCTGATCGTCGCTGCTCCCATGGTGTGTTGTCACGCAGGGAAAAAACCCAGTCACGAGGGTTTCCTCTCCTCCGGCTCCTTTGAGTCATGGCCACCTTCCGCTTCCCAAGTGCCTGGGATGAGCTGGTCACGCGCTCGGCTGAGACGAGAGCTGGGATCGATCCACGTGCCCAGATGTTCCCGGGGTGGACGTCCAGATCTGGGGGCTGGGAGGGATCGTACAGTCCTTGACAGCTAAAAAAACCCTTTAGGGGTGGTTTTTTCCTCCCTCCTGCCATAACCCCGCCCTGTCTTAAAGCCTTGGGGGTCCCACTGAGCCGGTCCAGCTTTCATCTCTTTGCTTTGCATCCCGAAAGCCCCCATGCCGATGGCCTCACGCTCCGCCGGCACTTCGCCAGGACGTCCTTCCCGAGCACCTGCATGGAGCTCGTTTGGCTTTGCTGCCGCAAAAACGCAGCTAATTAGCTGTAATCCAAGCCTGGCTGGCTCTGGGTTGCGAGCCTCTCCCCTCCAAAGAAGCTGGCATGCACTGAAAAGCAGAGAGGCCGCATCACGTCCGCGTCCCCCGATAGCACCAGCGGGGCAAATTACCGTCTGGCTTCAGCCGGCGGGGAGGCGCACGAGCCTCGCCGGGCCATAAATCGCGGCAGCACCTCTGTTTGCCAGCTGCCAGGTATTTCATCTGGCAGGCAGACGGCGGGATGCGGAGCCAAGGGTGCGCTCGGCTCCCTGTTGCGGCTGGCGCTCTCCTCTTCAAACGCCGCGTAGCGGGGGGCGTCTGCAAAGCTTGGCGCCGGTGATAATTCAGGTCCCCACCTTCTCTGTCCTGTCCCTGGGGTGCTGTTGCAGGGAAAATGCTTGGGAAAACAGCTGGAATAGCCGTAACTGGTTCACCTCGTGTCTCTTTTCCAGCTGTTCCTGTATAACCATGTTGGCCAGAACAGCATCGGCATATCAATAGGTAAGGAGCTCCTTGGCGCAGCCGGCTCCTGTCACTGAAGGGGCGACGGGAGATGCTGTGGACTTACCTGCTTTTATTTCTCCTCTGGAGCYGGGCTCCCGGTCTGGGATCTGGGGGAGGGTGGTGCTGGATGAGCGTTCACTGCCTGCTGGGTGGGATCTCCGGGGGAAAACAGAGATGCGCAAGAGATGGATGCGCGGGACAACGATGTCCGCACACGGGCCGGGGACGACGGACCCGATGTCCTGCTGCTCCCTGCACTTAAAGATTTAATCTCTTCCTGGGTACTTCCGCGGCCGTCTCATTCCTCGTAGCAATGCTGATCGTCTGCGGCGCTCTGGTTAACGGGCCCTACGCTCTCATCACAACAGCGGTTTCGGCAGATTTGGTAAGAGGCGCACCTCAGACCCCGCCATGCTGCCCTGGCACACCCAAAGGCTGCTCCCTCTTTCCTGGAGGGACATTTGCTGTGATTTTTACATTTTAGCTTTGTTTTCCAACACCTCTGAAGCCCAGCAGAGAAGGGCAGGGCTGTCACACCTTGTGCCATGGTTGGCACCCTCCCTTAAATACAGCTTTTTTTCCTATTGCTTTTTCACCTTGGCTGCACAACTCTGCTTTGGCCCTGTTGTGTCTCCCTCTATCCACAATCCTGGTGGAAAAATTTGCTGGGAAATCACCTGGGATTGCTGCCCGCTGTTGGCGATCCCAGTTTTGCTGTGGCTTGGCTGCAGGCAGCATCCGAGTTCGGTCTTCCCGTCCACAGCTAGGTTCGATGGATGGAAATTGCTGCCTGGCGTGTGAGCAGCCTCATGCTAGGACTTGCCAGCTACAGACCTCGAAGCCGCTTTTCCTCCTTATGTTTTTCTCCTCTGTCCCTCCAGGGAACCCATGAGTCTCTCAAAGGAAACGCCAAAGCCCTTTCTACTGTCACGGCCATCATTGACGGCACAGGATCCATAGGTCTGTACAGCTGGGGGATGCCAAGTGCCAATTTCCCCCCGTGCTGTGGTGCTGGGGGGTTCTGCCCGCCTCTCCCCTGTGCACAGGGCATCTCCTCACATGTCTCGTGTGCCCTCACAGGTGCCGCGCTAGGGCCGCTGCTTGCAGGGCTCATCTCCCCCACGGGCTGGAATAATGTCTTCTACATGTTGATAGCAGCCGACGTCTTGGCTTGCCTGGTAGGTCACTCCCCAGCAGGAGTCGTTTTGCTACCCTGGATATTCAACGGCTCCATTTTAGCCACCCGCTCACCAGCGGGATGGTCCTCGGGACACAGCCGGGCACAGGGCGAATTGCAAAGCCCCATATCAACACCAAACCTTTGCCTCCATCCACTTGGCCTTTCCCAATGACCTCCTTCACACACGTTTTTAGTTCATGTGATCTTCCCTAGGAAGAGCCTTAAAATTTATCTCCCGGCAATGGAAATGCTCACGCCGAGGCTGGTGGCTGCACAGCCATCGGCCCTGTGGCAATCCTCCACCTTTCCTATTGCAGCTCCTTGCTCGCGTGGTGGTCAAAGAGATTCGTGGGTGGTGCGGCCGCATAGCAAGGAAGAGAGGGTACGTATGTACCGCCCCGGGGTGGCCTCCGGTCCCGCGATGCCAAAACACGGCGTCGGTGCCGCTCCGGAAAGATGTTTGTTATCCCTTGCTGTCACTGCTGCACCTCCGCATGGGCATCACATCAGGCTTCGCGAGGCCGTCTGCCCGACGTCTTGCTCCTGTGGGCACAAAAAGACGTTTCCACCTTGAGCCAGGGCAGCACCGGGGGATTTTAGCCATCCACGCCTCACGAAACTCTCTCGGTGCTAAACGTGCCATCCTTGTGTCTTTGTAGCTCTAGCGTGCAGCTGACAGAGTCAGTGCTGGATGGGAAGTAGCTCGGTGTGAGTATCCCCACTTGAGCCCTGCGGATTAAATGCAAATGCAAGCCTGATTCGCCCCAATTTTGAATTTCGCTTGGCAGGCTCAGCCTAGAAACAGCTGCTCTGCTGATAATTTAAGGGCTGAGATCAAGATTTGGGAATCACAGGATCAAATCGCGATGGCTGGGGAAGAGAGCGCGGACAGGCGGGTGGGCAGCGCGTCCTTGTCTCCAGCTGACTTGAGAGACGTTAGCCCAGATACGCAATTAGCAAAACATTGATTAATGCACTTGAAACGGCCGAATTTATAGGCTGACTTGCCCACCCATGCTAATGAGCTTGATTACACGGAGTGCAGGCTTGCTAATCAAATCCGTGGCCAAATCACTGCAGCGAGGGTGTAAATAATCTCCAAATCAGCACTGGCCCATCTCCGATTGCCACCAAAGCCCCGCCGTGAGCACCGAGGCGGAAGGGGCCGCAGCCAGTCCCAGTGGTGGGGGTGCCAGACCCCAGACCCCCCGCGAACATTTGGTCCTTTATGTCTTGTGTTTGCAGGTGAAAGACCAATAGTCTGGGCCTTGCACTGGGGTAAGTGCGGCCCAAATCTCCTTCTCCGGCTGCTGGTGGAGGGCTGTCGGGCTCTGCTCTCCTGTGCCGGGGCTGGCTGGGGCGAGGACTGTCCTGGCCCGGTTGGCACCGTCCCCATTTGCACGAAAATCCAGCTGTTTTGTGCTGGGGGAAGCAGCTGGCTTGGTTTGTGGAAATACTGCAACGCCTTAGAGGGCTTTGGGGAGCGCGTTGTCTCCGGAGCAGCTTGTAGAGAGGAGGCGCAAATGCTCGGGGTTTTTTTTGGTGACGTTTCAGCTTTGGCTGGAGACAAAACGGTGGCTGGATCTCCTCCTTGCACCTGCTTCTCCTCCAGGCTTGTGGTGCAGACGGGGCTGGGGTTTCCCAGCAGAGCCATTTTCCCTTTCCATCTCTCCGGCAGCACCGCGGCACCCGTCATTGATCCCAACACCTGCCGAATGGCGCCCACCGCACTCAGTCGCTCGCTTCTCTCCCTGCAGGTTTAAGGAGTTTTGACGTGCCCCCCGCGAGCCGCCCCAAGCCAAGAGGCCCGGAGGGAGGAGAGAGGCTGGGACATGCCGGGAGCATGTTCGTCTTGGCAGAGCCGAGGCACGGCCTCAGGCACGGCCCCATGGGCTCGTACYGCCACCGTGGGTTTGCTTCGGAGGGAGGCAGCAGTGAGGAGCAGTCCGAGGGCCCCGGCTGACTGGTTTTCTGGGCCGATTCTTCGCCGTTGGCCATTTTATTAATAAAAACGTGCAAAACCTGTGTTGCCACTCTGTGCCTTTTCCTGGTGGGGCTCAGCCAGGTCTGCGTGAACTTGGAGGTGGTGATCGTGCCCTTCTTCTTGCTTTTCTCTACATGCAACCTCTTGTTTGCAAGCCTGCCCCATCCTGGCGCTTGATATTTCAGGATATTGGACCAGGAGGACTGCGCCAAATCACTTAAGGCACCGTCTCACCGACAAAGCACCACTTATTCTATGTAAAGAACATTCCCGGGCTTTTCATTGAGTCCAAATTAAGCTGGTTTTGCTCCTCGTCTCATCCCACTGCACAAAAAAAAAAAAAAAAAAAAAAAAAAAAAAAAAAAAAATCAAAATAGCATTCTTCCTGATTATGATGATTCCTAATTTGTACCATTTAGCCCCAAAAGAAGGACCTGTAGCCATGCATCAGCCCCCACGCCACAGCAAACAGCTGCTCGCACACTGTGGCCGCTCTCAGTCCAGCATGGGCGGCCGATGGCCTTCGTTAGTAGCCTCCTAATTAGGAGGAGCCATGCGACAGGCGCCTGGGAGCCCCCGGGAGGTTAAACCGGCGCCACTGGCCTGCCGGCCACACGGGCTCCCCTGGGCAGAGGTGGGTCTGGGAGGCCCCAGCAGCATCACTTGATTAAGGTGGGGGCCAGCTGTGCAGCCAGCTGTGTGCTCGTGGCAGGGAGCCCTGACTTTGATGTGCAAGGAGCCAGGGCACATGAGGCGTCTGCAAGCTGTGGGGTGCGTTTCCCAGCCTGCTCGCCATCGAGGGATYGCGCCCGGGCAGGCTCCGGCCCTCTGCCCAGGGGAGAGCAGCGCTGGGTGCCAGGGGCTGCGTTTATACCCGGTATAAATCTGAACTCTAATTGACTTCACCTCCTTGGATCTTAACCCAAGGAGAAAACATCTGGGCCTGATGTGATTTTATTAAGTGCTGATTTCATCAGTGAAGGGGAAAAAAATAAAAAAAAAAAAAAAAAAAAAAAAAAAAAAAAAAAAAAAAAAAAAAAAAAAAAAAAAAAAAAGAAGAAGAAAACCTGCTGGTCAGTTGGATCAGCTCCCTGTAAACCCCTGCAAGGCGATGGAGCGGCACAGGGGGGAACAGGCAACTCGGAGAGTGGCAGCCATGCGTTCGAGGTGGTGATGGCCTTCGGTCCCCTCCACGCTGACCCCCGGGAGCGAGTGGAGATGTTTGATGGGGCTTTGAAAACTCGCTGGTTGCCTGCAGATCCCTGGGGGAGAAAGCAGGAGAAATGATGGGGCAGGCAGAGAAAAGCAAAATCCCCAGTTGCCCTTTTTCCCAGGGAAATAACCCTGCCCTGAGGCAAACCCTGATGGAGCCATAGGGAGAGGCGTCACGACAGGGTCTGTCCTCAGCAGAGACGAAGGGCTGACATCGCGGCATCCCCAGACTGCATGGCTCCTGGCAAATGTGGCCTCTGACAGCACAAGGGTCAACGATGCCAGCAAAGATGCCACACACCGGGCTGAGAACGGTTATTTCAGTGCATGCATGACTGAGCTTTTGCTTTGCTTAATTGCCGTCCACATCGTGGAGGAGGAGGACGGAGCTTGAAATACATTTTCAAGCAAAAAATCCCACAAGCACTGACACACACAGGGGCTTATTGCAAAAACAAGTTGGGTTTTTTTCCCCTTTCTTCCTTTTTTCCCCCCTACCTCCTGCATGTTCTTTCAGCTGCTTGTAGTTTTTCCGGGACAAATTTAGGCCTGGGCCGCGTCCCACTCGTGTTTGGAAAGTCTGAGCAGCTCTGGCTGCACTGCCGGGAGCAAGAAGAAAGGGCAGACGGCCCACAGCAGTTTTAAACTTAAAAAAAACATAAGGAGCCAAATGCCAAAGAAAACCCCAGATCTTGCTGAGATTTTGGAGATCGAGGGGTGGGCGGGAAGGCAGTGGGGGATCCCTTGGGTTTGCCCCAGCCAAAGGACTGTTTAAATCGAACCGAGCTCCTCTGGGAGAAGTCTGCAACTCACCTCGTCTTGTTCCTCCGCCGCTGGAGAAGGGGCCGCTGCGTTTCCCCCTGCCACGAGCCCCTTCTGCGCAGCATCGCGGCGAGGGGGCTGTGAGAACCAGGAGAGCACAAACACGCATCCGCTGCTGTCCTGCGGATAGGGAAAAAACATCGTGCCTGAAACGAGCTCGTTAGGAGCCCGTTTGGTAAATGCAGAGCCTGGGTGTTTTTCTATAGGTGACACCACGGCCCCCACCACGGCGATACCGTTTCAGCTGAGCTTTGCCAGGAGGCAGCCTGGGAAGGGGTTGCACGTATTTTGGAGGAATGCCGTCGGTCCGCCTGGCTGCTGTGAAGGTGAAGAGGTGGCTGGGGCACGGTCCGTAATTACCTATGCAAGGAGCAGCCGGCGAACGCTGAAGGGCTTTTTAATTAGCAGCCAAAGGCAAAGCGGGATTCAACAGCAGGGAAGCTGAAGTCAGCAAAGTCAAGGTGGAAATAAGAGGCCAGCTTTTACCAGTGAGGGTAATTAAGTGCCGGCAGAGCGCAGCACGAGGCGTGAGGAATTGCCGTCATTCAAGGACCTTAAATCAAGGAGAGGAGTTTCTCCTGCGGACACTTGCTCTCCCTCCAGCCCCGCTCCAGCACCGCTCACCACCTGGCCTCGGGCAGGAGGGAGCAGTTGCCCTCAGGTCGCGTGAGCCTGTGACGAACTGGGTACTGGCATCCCGGTGCGGGTGCGGGAGCATCCCTGCTCGTTTCTAACGAGCCAGGCAGGGAATTTAGGGGGGGAAAGGGCTGTTTTCCCACCTGACCTGAAAGCAGTTTGGCCACCCTCTTCCTGGTGCGTGTGATATCTTGCACAAACATCCCTTTTGGCACRGCAGGTTTCTCTCGCTGGGATTTAGCACGATTTTTCGCTTGCATGGGGCTGGCTCCTCGGCATGGAGCACCCGGCACTCCCACCCTGCAAGAGGAAAACTGGGATCATTTGCTCGCAGTTTTGGGAGAAAGCTGGGCTGGAGCAGGGCTCCTTGGCTATAACATCTCCTGAGCTCCCAACACCTTCGCCAGCGACTGAGAGGTTGGGATTTAAGCCAAACCCACCCTCCTGCTACACATTATTTGCAAAAAAAAAAAAAAAGATCAAGATGCTAGATGGAGGCAGATGTGCTAGCGAGAGGTTATCCTTCAGGAGCTGAAGGTTTGGATGGGGGACGGCAGCAAAGAAATCATGATTTGGGGCTGGTTGGAAAGCAGCTCTGGCTCATACCAATTCCTTGACGCGGTCTTTCCTTTCCCAAAAATAAACAGGAACCGTCTGGAAAGCCCCTGCACGGGGAGGAGCAGAATTGCACAGAATAAATAAATACATGGAGAGAGCCTGGGTTGAGTTCATCCAGCCGGTTGTTCCCTGCTGCCAAGGGTGGCGAAGGATGAGGACAGAGCTTGAAATGTCTTTGGGGGGGGGGGGAGTGAGAGCACACGAGGCTCTTTCCCCAATTAATGAGATTTTTGGGAAAGCACTGAAATGGCCTCCTCGTGCAAGAGCCACCGCGTCCCTCCTGCAGCATGGCCTTCCGCTCTCCCCAAAACACCCCCCACACGATGAGCCTTTTGACTGATTTTAGTTACAGATTAAGGGGACGGAAAAAGCAAGTATCTTGGGTTTATTTACAGCGTGAAACTGGAAGAAGCTTCACATTTCTGCTTTAAGGTTTTTTTACTGCCCCAGCTGCTTTTGCTGTGGTTTCCCCAGTCATTGGACTTGAAGCCTGGCAAAATGCTGCCGTCTCCGGCTGGCACCGTTTGCCGCCGTGGCCTCACTGAGGCTCTCCAAATCAGCCTGCTGCTCTCGCACAAGCACGGGGAATAAAGACACGGCAGGTGCGGAGCCGGAGTGAGCTGCAAGACTAGCCTGGTGTTCATAAATGTTATTAAGATGATGAATTAAATATGAATTTTGTTTCAGGCGTAACTTCAAAATCACCAAGAGACCTGACGCGCTTGTGTTGCATAAATGCTCGGCGTGTTACTTAACATGATAGTTCAACTCCCTTGGACATAGGCTTCAGGATGGGAAGGGACTGAGCGTTTACGCAGCTCGAAAAGCTGATACACCTCTCCTCTGCCTTTTATTGAAGTGTACTTACATGTTTTTAGCTGACCGAGTTAGGGCTCCTGGGTGCTGGGGCATTTTCTGCAGGGGAAGTGTCGTCTCTGACCCCACTAGCTCTGCCTTATTAATCTTTCATGTCCTGATAGCGGTATTTTGTGACTGACAGCTGGCAGGACAGGGCTGGAAGAAGCCGGATGGTTCTTTCATTTACTGTTCACCATCTTCAGGTCAAAATGAAAAAGAGGCAAAAAAAAAAAAAAACACGAACAAAACAAACTCTAAAACGGGAAAAAAAAAAMCAAACCCCAAACTGTACAAGAACTATGAGTTTTTTGCCCTCAGGTTTTTGGCTATATTGCCCCTCAACACAGCTCAGGGCTGCGGCACTGTCTCGCACTCAGCTTTAACCTCACAGCAATACTTGCTGCCCTCTCAACCGTGAAAGGCTGAGCAGCTTCATCCCTCTGGGGCTGGAAAACACGAGCCGCAACGTAACTCACCTCACCCAGCTACCGCAGGAACCTCTCCCCGGCGCAGCATGGATCATAAAGCCTCCTTTTCTGCTCCGAAATGATCACACGACACTCTGGGCCAAAATGCTTTTCTCCTGCAAGCAAGTTAAAAGCCTTGTGAGATTTCACGCAAGAAAATAAACGATTGCTATTGAAGGATGACTAAGACAGGGCAAAGCAGTATTTACTGCTAGTTAAGGACAGACATCCAGCCTGTGCGAGCCACCGCTATCAACAGATTGATTTGCAGCAGGGGCGGGAGATGGAAATATCTGCCAGCTGACAGCTCGGCCCAGCCTCCCCGCTCCGCTTCAGTGGGGCTGTTCCCCTCCATTTCCATGAAAAAATAGGGAAATAAATGGGATTTGACCCCATCGCTGCTGCTGAACAACATAAAAAGTGTCCGTCGTCCCNAAAGGTATTGGAGTCGACTACCAGCTTCAGCCAGTGGTCTGCACTAGTGTGAGCAATGGTTTTATATTTTAGGGTAGCAGAAACCGTGAGCCTTCGGCTCCCCGCCCCAGGATGACAACCTGGGGTCCCGACACATGTGGGAGACACTTGGGTGTCAGCATGGTCCTGGAAAAGCAACAGGTTTTTTTCGTGGGCTGGCAGGATTGTTTAGGGCAGGGAGGCGAGACCCGGCTTTCCTCTGCATCCTCGCAGAGGGGAGATTTTTATTTTGCCCATTTCAGCATTATTTCGCACGTTGTTCCCTCCCCACTCCAAAGCCTCAGGTTTCCAGTCAGCCTGGAAAAAAACTCCTCTTGATCCTCTAATTTTAGGGAACAGGGATTACTCCCCCGTTTCAAATCCCCCATCAAATGAAGCCAGATCATTCAGCTCCTTCCTGGGAATGCTGCAGGAAGGCTGAACAGGGCCAATTAGAGAGACAACAGAGGAGTAAACTGCCAAAGGGATCGTCCCCAAGGATCCACAACCACACGCTGAATTTCCAAAAAACCCACGTCTGCCACAGGAAAAGGCGGTTTTCAGAGACACTGTCACCAAAGGGTGGCAAAAGAGAATAAATAAAGACCGAGTCAGGGGTTTCTCAGAGAGTTTTATTAAACTAAGGTGAAAAAGGAACGATAACAAACCATCTCTTGTGGATAACGATTACAAACCATCTCGGCTCAGTTAAATTCATTGAATCAAGTGTAGTACAAAGTGCACGGGTTTCAACTCTCCTGTAAAAGAGAAAAGAAGAGAGAGGTTAAAGCACCTTTGCAGTCTGCAGAGTCCCTGGAGAGGAAGGTGCTCATGCTCAGTCCAAACTTTGCTTTTAAAGATGAAAGACGCAGCACTGGGTGCAAGCGACACACTTTGCTTGCTTCGCCGGCTCTTTCCGAGCTCAGAAAAACTCGACACGTTCACCTCCAGAACAGTCTCCTGGTCTCTCTTCCTGGTTTATTGCCATGAAAATGGGATTTCCTCTTCGCGGGCATTGCTGCCTCTGGCTGCCGCTAGCTGCTGTGGAGCGGTTTGGCGTATGTTGGCTCCATGAGGTGGTAAATCAGGAGCAGGAACAAGCACCCAAGTAAGACCAGGCTCATCACAGCCAGGAGAACAAAGCGGCCAATAAAGAAGGTGTCCACAATCTGCGGAGAGCGGAAAAAAAAGACCACAACACACGTTACAGCCTCGGTCTGCTCCAGGAGCCTGGAGGGAGCACGCCACGTCCTGGAAAAGAGGACTGTCCAAGAAGATCACCCCAGGAGGAAAACCTTCGGGGTTCCCCCAGATTTCTCCCCTCACTTTTCATTCCTGACATGGGTGCTCTCTGTGGGAGAGCGGGGCGTGCGACAAACGATTGAAAGAATCATCCCTTTCCTCTGAAAAAAGCCGCTCGTGGGAAAGCTAATGTGGAGGAAAAGAGCAGCACAGTACCGAGCACAGGGAAAAAACACGAGTCAAAACCTGCAGCAGCTCTCCCTGGCCACAAACCTCCCAGCGCTGCAAGGAACTGCGCACAATTCTTCCCTTTTAGAAGGGAAATGGAGGGAAAAAAAAAAAAAAAAAAAAAAAAAAAAAGAAGATACAGTGGCAAGGCAAGACACAATGAGAAGCCAACCGCGAGAAGGCTGGTTACAAAATCATCCTCTCGGCTCCTGAGACTACCCCAGAGCTTCGCTCACCCCCGGCTCAGTTTTCTAAAACGCATTAGCACACGCTCAGCCTTGGCGTTGCTGCAGAAAGAGTCTCTTGTGAGTGATGTGTTGGCTCCTTCTGCACGTTTCTCTTTTTAATTAGCCAATTAGCAGAGTTTCGGCGCAGAAAGCCCAGGTCATGTATTATTGATAGTCAGGGCAGGTCCAGTCCAATTGAAGATCCGAAAAAAATAAGCTTTCCATTTCTGTYGGCCTCCCAGGCACGAACACGCGCTCGGCCACCCTTCATCTTGCTTCCAACCTTTACACGCAAGGCAGAGAAAAGAAAACTTACAAGGATCTTTAGTAGCGATTTACACAGATCAAGATCTAGAAAAGCAATAATTAATGTGCATTAATAATAGAATAGAGGAAACGGCACCTAAAACGCCACAAAACTTTGTGTATTCAAAGCCCAAAGAGCTCTGGGAAAGCTCAAGATGGCAGCTCACGCAGCGGTCACACAGGCAGCCTGATGCAACCCAAAACTGGGAGAGATCCCCACACCTGACAACACAGACAAGGGGCTGTCTAAAAACACAAGATGTCTCCATGCTTGAGCACGGTAATAACCTACAAGGGAGCCAAAATGCAGTTACTGGGCTTTAAAATAGAAAACAGAGCTGGGGGAAAGCGAAAGGCTGCAGAATTAGAGGGAAAATTATCGAAACTACCCACCACGTGGCTACTGGCATGCTCCAAGATGTGTTGGAAGATGGAGGCAGGCGGGAGCACAGACAGCCAGGACCAAGCTGTGAAAGGGGATGGCAGAGGGGGAGCAGAAGCTGCTCAAGCTCAGGGCTGGGAGGGATAAAAGTACGGGTGTGATTCCCACACAGAGCCCCTGGGGCCTGGGGATGGGAGAATGGGAGCTCAAACCCACAGGTCACGAATTAACAGAACGAAAATAAGGGATTTTGTTAAGGACATAAATAAATCCCTGCTCTGTGAGTGACACAGCCTGCACCAAAGGGAGCCTGCGCCGTGCAGGCCCGCGGGAGACCAAAAAGGCAGTGCAGGGCCATCCCGAGGTAAAGGTCCATCCCCGGGGCTGCTGGGCGGCCCCTGGGGCCTATCCCCGAGGTAAAGGCCCATGCCCGGGGCCACCAGGCGGCCCTTGGGGCCCATCCCCGAGGTAAAGGCCCATGCCCGGGGCCACCAGGCGGCCCCTGGGGCCCATCCCCAAGGTAAAGGCCCACGCGCGGGGCCTGCGGACGGCCCCTGGGG
>JAYKAV010003236.1:262569-274513 GCA_035582835.1 Phoebastria nigripes
GGGCAGCCCTTGGGGCCTTCCCTGAGGTAAAGGCCCATGCCCGGGGCCTCCGGGCGGCCCCTGGGGCCTTCCCTGAGGTAAAGCCCCATGCCCGGGGCCGCCGGGCGGCCCCTGGGGCCTTCCCTGCGGTAACACCCCGCCACCCCCGGGCCCCCTTGGCCACGTAGGCCGTGGCGTGGGCTCACCTCATCGGCGGCGGCTGTGGCCGGGCGCTCCTCCTCCCGGGGGAAGAGCAGCAGCGCGGCGCTGAGGATGGCGGCTCCCAGCGTCACCAGCACCACAGCGAACCTGCGGGGAGAGGCGGGCAGAGCGGCCTCAGCACTGAGCCCGGCCTGATCCCACCTCCCCGCCCCGCTCCCCCCCCCCCCCCCGCCCTTTCCCGCTGCTCACCGGGCCCGGCCGGCCGCGCGGGAGAGCGCCAGGCAGAGCAGCAGCGCCAGCCCCCAGAGCAGCTGCAGCACCAGCACGCCCGGCCCCACGCCCAGCGCCATGCCCGCCATGCCGCTCCGCCGCTTCCCCCTAGCAACCACGCCGCGCCGCAGCGGTCAAGCCAATCAACGGCTCCCGCCGCCCGCCCGCCGCTTTCCATTGGCTGCGAGGCGGGACGCGGGGGCGGGGCCGCGGCTTTTCCCGCGCCGCGAGAGGCGGGGGCGCGCCACTGGGCTTCGTGCGTCCCGATCCCGGTCCCGGTCCCGGTCCCGGTCCCGGTGTCAGGGAGCTCACAGGATCCTCCTCCAGCCGCTGCCCCTCCCGCGACTGGGTTCCCCCATCTCGGTCCTGAGAAGTGCTCCCCGTGGAACGGGAATTTCCCCCACCCCTGCTCCCGTTGCAGACAGATCGGTGCTTAATTAACTCAGCGTTGCTCATTGCGTAGGCTGTGCCACCGGCCGTAGCCGCCAGCCAGCTCCTGCCCATGCCGCTGCAGGGAGCATCTCTGTTTGAGCAAGGTCTCAACCCCAAAAACCTGACATTTAACTGCCCACACCTTCAAAATATTTAGGGCCAAAATCAGGCAGATACGGTTAATACAAACACAGCTGGATACGGCAGGGTTTTGCACTACTGTGGGACAGCCACACCGGGGGTCAAGGGCTACCAAGCCAAGGAGGTTTGGCAATGCACCGAGCATCTTTTAATACCAAGACAAGAGGGATTTCCATTTTAAACCCACTTTTCTGCCTGTTTTTAAATCCTGTTTCTTCCCCGTCGCATCTCGCCCATTAGACTCTGGCCGGTGTGGTTTGATGGGTGACTTTATGCCGGTACTCATGGCTCGTCTACCAGTTAACCTGAAAAAAGTAAATACGTTGATATATTCAGTTTTTCCTCTCAACTACTTGAAGTCTGATGATACGTTGACTGCATAAAATGTCACGTAACTGCTGTTTTCTTTCTGTCATTTCTTTCAATGGGAGGAATAAAACAGCGATTAATTACGCTGCACGGCACCAACCTGCCTTTCCCTGCGATGAAATCAAAGTCGCCAGTGTGACATCAACCGGTTCGGCAAGCAGAGCGCAAACTGTCTCCGACACCTGCCTTTACTTGGCATCGAGTAGGAACCGCCTGCCAACATATTAAAAGCGTATGTCTGATAGCAAACTCCTTCCCGCACCATCTCGTGCCATTAATCCCACCAGAGAGGTTTTTTTTTTCTCTGCAAACCCCGCGTTGGCAATGTCCGTCTTCGCCGTTGTTTTCTCAGCCCTTCTCTTCCGTTATTCCCCGTGCTTCCTGCTCCTGCTGGCAATCAGAAATGATAAATTTGCTCCTGTTGTTTGAGAATCTCCCTTTGCTTTTCTCTAGTTTCCCATTTATTTGCATTTTTGGACCCTGGTAGTTTGTAAAACCCCAAATTTCTTCATAGCCCTGTTTTCATAGAGACCCTTCTCTTTCTGCCATTCCTCTTCCATCCATTGGCTTTCCACCTAAAAGTGATCATTTTTGTCCATCRGCCAACGAGGCTTTTCCTTTACTGCATTTTCCCTTCTACCTTTTATCCGCAGCTTTAACAACGGCATCTTTAACCCGTTCCTGTATCGACTGCGTCTTTTCGCTATTTATTGTCTCCTTCATCTCCTCTTGGTGCTGCCTGGTATTTTCTTGATGCCRGCAATGACAACGTTAAGCAAGTTCAAGAGAGTGCAGCAGAGAGCTTGAATCATCCAGCTATTGAACCCACTGCCGGACCATGCCACGTCCCAGATATTTGGCCAGAGGTCAAAGAATAAATCTGATATATGCCCCAGCAACCACATCCAGCGGCCAGGTTTTAGCCATGTTGCTTGTTGGTTTTAATCCCATCTGTTGTATCCAGCATAGTTGGGCTGACGGTAACTCAAGCACCAAGATTTGGAGATGAAATGATGCTCAGCATTCCAATGCACTCCAAAATATCCCTATAATATTTATTTATATGGCACATATGGTGTTGCAGCAGGGCTTTGGGTTTCTTTGAGCACAATGGAAGCAAACCGTAAATCCACAGCTAAGGATTTTGGAGAAGGTACCCAGGAAAACAAACCTCATYGGTGTGATATTTCCAAGCACAACCTTCCTTAGAAATTTCTTCAACCCATCTGCAACGAAACACATAATCCTAAACACCCTCTTCTTTATTTCAGCCTCCCCCTGGCATCAGAAATGCCTCAACGGGGATTTGCCTTATGGGACTGCTCTGGCAGCTGGTCAGTTAAGTGCGAAGATTAGATTTTATGGCCAAAGAATAATTTATTGCTGTCCTAAAATGAGGGGTTTTTTCCAGCTTTTACCTGCTAGGATTTGGTATAATTTACTGCTTGTGTCAGAGTTGCATTGCACCTGTAAAAAAAAAACAAACCTGAAAGAGGGGAAAAAGCAACTGAATATAAAATGTGAATTAAAAAATGTAGGAAAGCAGCAGAAATTGAGGATTTTTGTGTTGTTTGCAGTGATTGCATGACTCTGGGAGAAACTTCATATTTGTGGTGGTTTTTTCCATGATAACAGCTGACATGGGGATGTCTGCAGATCCAAGTTTCACTGAGACTTTTGACTTGCATCCAAACCCTTGCTCTGGGCAGGACGCATCAAACCGATGACAAATGATGCGGTAACAATGAATTCCACGTCCAACATACTTGATACCAATAATCTAGGTACCGTAAAGCTTTTACTGGCAAGGCCTTCAAGCGATACCATGCTTTACGTGGTAAATAAGGAGAAGTGGAGTCATCTGTATGCTGTTGGATGCTCACAGCCCAACAAAACCCAATGCAAAGAATTTATTTGGACACAAATAATTCAGGTGGATGCCAATGGATGGGAGATGCTGTCCTGCCCAGGAATGATTTGAAGGATGCTTCATCACTGCGGGTGTTTTTTTCCCAAGGAAAAGATCAGGGGATTGCGGCATTTCTCAGCAAAGGCATGAGAAAGATCCTGATGTTGGAATGGGACAAAATGGGCTTGGCAGAGAGATGCAACTAGTGCCGAGGTTAATCAAACGCTTGGCCCAGGAGGACAGAGAGGTCACCTTACTTCAAGGGCTGCAAGGCAGGATCAGATGGATCAAAGCTCTTTTGTAAGACGCCGCTCGAGGAGCAGCACCCAGAAATGGGGTGGGTTTGGGTCGAGATGGCCTTTTTTGGGTTAAAAACTGCAAATCCACCATGCCCGGCTCATCCCGGTGGCCAAAATGGCCAACATGATCTAATATCAAATGATACTAAATGGTCAAACTCTTGACGGCRGAGTTGGAAGCGCTGGGCGAATTGATTTAAAACTCTTTGCGCAGTCGTAAAACTTGCAGTTTTACGGCTGGAGCTCCCTGACACTCCAATATTAGAATTAAAAAGAAACAGGCGTTGATGCAAGCAAGAAAATATTCTGCTCCTGATTTAAAGACTAGCGAATTGCTAAATATTTTTATTAGCGGCAAATTTGCAGCTTGCTGGAACTAATTTCACGCCCGGTAGATATGGAGCTTAAGCTGGGGATGGCGTTAAATTACTCTCTTGTAAAGGTATTTAAGCCTTATGATGGGGATGCCGTTAGATGGTGGGGACCTGGCTGGGGACCCCCTTTTTGGGGTGGCTCCTCCTGGGTTGGGAGCCCAGGGATGGCAGCCGGGGAAAGCCGAGCTCTTGCAGCATTGGTACAAACCCATCATTTCCCCCCCAGGTGCGATAGGAACCACCAAACCCCTTCATTTGCATAAATTTGCTTACGGAGTTTTGCTGCAAACCAGCGCAGGAGTGGGATGGTTGCGGGGCCCCGGGATCCTCCAGCCTGGAAAGATGATCTTTGTATTTTTGGGGTGTTTTTGTCTTATTTTGGAGGTTAATTAGGGTATTTGGGTTTTAATCAATTTAATTGATTTTAAAATTTATTTAATTGGTTTTTAAATTTATTTAATTGGTTTTAATTATTTTAATTGATTTTTTTATTTAGGATATTCCGGGTTTAATTGATTTAAGAGATGGGTAAAGGCGGGCACGGCTGGATCCCCGAGTGCCGCTTGCCCTCCGTGCCCATTATTACCACATCTTCTTCATTGGCCAGAGTTTTTACACCTTGGAGATGGTTTTCCAGACCGAATCCCTCCGTCCTCCTTCTGCAAAGCCTCTGGGTGCACTGGGAACCACCCAGCTTAATGCAATGGGAAAAACCCATCCCGTTTCGGTTTGCCCGGATACAAACCGGGACAGGTGCAGGGATGGGGTCGGAGGATGCGGAGCCCGAGAAAGGAAAGTGAAGGCGTCGAGAGGATCCGATTACCCCTCTAAAAATACCTCTGGGAGGGTAGCGGTGGTAAACAAGAGTTATTTAAATCCCCCAGTCCACTTTCTGCGATGGAAATACATGAGGTTAAATAGTTCTCCCCGACTTCTTGGAGGACGCGTATGGCCGAGAAATGCTAAATTGCCCTTTTCGGAAAAGAAATCCCTAAGAAAAGAAAGTTAAAATAATAGGAAAGGGTTTGTAATGGCTCCGGTGGGGATATAGCTCTCTCTCGCAGGAACCCACTTTGGATTATCTTTCTCTTGCTGACGGCGGAAATCAATTTTAATCGTCCTGACGGGAAATGAGGATGTAAGACTTCAAACAGAACAAATCCTGCGACGTTCAAAAAATAATAAGATGGGATATGAAGTCACTTTTAAAATAAAAAAAATCCCATCCCAGCAAGAGGAGATGCCTCTAAAAGCCAAAAATGCCTCGGTTGGTGGGAGGTGGAGGAGCGAAAGTATTTCCCATGGTGGGATGAGTCAAACCCCAACCGAGAAGCACTTGGAGAAGGTGGATGGAGGAAGACAGGGTGTCTCTGTCATCACCCATTATGGTTCAAAATGCTCCCAAGTGGGAGGAAGTTGGTCGTTTTTTGGTTTTGGTGACTTTTTATACTAAATGCAATTCTAATTCAGTCCAGTAAATTTCTGCATCAGTACAAATAATGCCTTTTGATACTTGGCTCTCTGAAGTCAAAGCGGCTGCAGAGTGATTTCCCTAAAAAACCCTAAAAACACCCCCTCCTACAGTTGTCTTCTGGGGACGCTTAAATGTCATCATGCCTACATAGGGTGACATTTCCCCATGGGTCAAAGGCCCTGGGTGATATCGCCGCAAAATCTGACCCAGCCAAGGAGAGAAAGGAGGAGAGAAACCTCCTGAGAGACTTAAATTGGGTTGTAGAGCCCTCCCTGGGTGCTGCAAGTGATGGAGAAGAGGCAAAGCTAAAGGAAGGTGGCAAAGAACCGATGGAAAATGAATATAAGAAGGTTGAGGGGGGAAAGAAAGGCAAGAACAGGGTCTGGGGAGATGCTAAAAGTTGAAATTTGCTTTCATAATGGCATTCCTAAAGGTGCTAAAGCCCACGGTGAGATGTTTGTCCAAGAAACTTCTATTTCCCATACGTTTCTCCAAGAAATGCTATTTCCCATCAATCTTATCCTTAAAAGAGTATCAATATGGGACCTCCTTGTGTCATTGCTTCTGGAAACCTCTCGCCTTTACCTGTGTCAACCTCTTCCTCCTTCCAACCCAAGAGTTTTTAGGCGAGAAACCAAGGAGTCATCGATAATAAAACCCTCGACACTTCACTTTAAGTGGCTCATCATCATTAGTTCTTTTGGTATTCCTCGTAATGGCATTAATCACTGGCTGCTCATTAGACTTTAATGTGCCCGTAATATGTTCATCCGTAGTAATTCAATCGCAATTGAGCCGTCGATAATGTCTCTTTATTGGAAAGGGTTGGGTGACGGCAACGTCCATCGATGGTGGGATGTTGGGTGACCGTGAGCAACCAATATCTGCCGAAATGGCACGAATTTGTCGCCGCAGTCCCCGAGACTTTCAGGCAGGTTTTTTTTTGCCAGCCAAGCCTGTTTGCAGTTTTAAATACGGTTTTACTCTCCGGTCCTTGCAACACCATGCTCTCGCCCCTTTTCTTTTGACGTATATCGATTTTTTTCCCCCCTTCCTCGGGCGGCAGCTTGGAAATGATGCGGCTGTTGTTGTTGTTGTTTTTTAAAAAAAAAATTTAATTTTCTTCCTTATTTGTGTGTGGCAGCGGGGAAATTAGTCGTGGTGGGAACCGCCTGGGCCTGGAGCAGCAAGGTCAAAGCACTACGTGGCTCCTGGGAGCTTCCTTCAAAAGTCACAGTGTTGCCCTTAAGATCTCCTCTCCCCAAGTCCTGAGCACGTAGGATGTGGCTTTTATATCCCAAAATTAAATTTTGGAATTTCACACACCTCAGGGTCATTGGTAAAAAGAATGTTCTTGTGTATCCGGCCATCATGGCACTCGATCCACTCATGGCTTCATCCTACCACCTGTGGACAACCCAAGGATGGAGATCACCCACCTCTCAGGGACTTCCCTGGGATGCACCGACCTCCCTGGCCAGGCATTTCTCCTCACCTCCAACCGGATTTTTCAGTTGCTGGTGAATGGCAAAAAAAATAGGAGATGAGTCCTTTCTGCTGCATCGTGACTCCGTGGTCCTTCCAAAACCACGCAGTGCTTGCCCCATGTTCTCCAAGTGCACCATTTTATTTCAGCCCTGGGGTTTTGGTCTCGGACCTGGGGAGCTTTGCATCCCAAAGGATGCATAAAACTTATTTTGCTTTCTTTTGCTTGCGGAGGAGATATTATGTAGTGCTTTGGTTTTCTCAGGTCCATCAGCAAGTCTCTGAGATAACTCCAGCAGCCAAGGGTATGAATCATTTAGATGGTATGTAAGATCCTTTTGGGTAACCTGTGGAAAAAAAAAAAAAATTAAAAGGCGGCTAATCAAATGGCTTTGAGGGCTGTAAAAAAGCAGAATTCAATCCCTGCAAACTTTCCTAGATGTAATTTCAGGAGAGATCAAAGATGACACTAACCTAAGGAAGTAAAGCTACTCAAAATTCAAAGTTTATAGTCCATCTGTCTCTTTGCTTCAGGGACCCAGTATTAAATTTATTGCTAAATAAAACAAATAAGCCTAGGAAAAGTCGGCGTCGAAATCTGCATACTCGTAAGAGAATTAACAGAGCTCTCTTGTTATGATGGCTGCTTCTCAATTTGCATCTTTAAAGAGTTGTGACCATCTCTCCGCTTCTCCCTTCACCGGCTCCTCTGAAGCCGGGCCGGTGCCGGCGGTTGGCGCCGCGCTTGCGTCGCTTGGTAAAGAGATGCTGCGGATGAAGGTTGAACTCCCATCGTGGACTGAACCGAAACGAGGATGGGGAAGGGATGCTGAAGCCCAGCCAAGGTGAAGAAACATCTCAGGTGGAGCCAAAATTTAAAAGGGCAGGATTCAGCATCTCCACGTCGCTTTTGCCGGCTGTCTGGTACCCAACTACCAGAGATATCCAAGTGAAAAATAAGTTGGGGGGGTTTTATTGCTTTACCTGGCTTATCCCGTTAATCAACCCTAGTTTTTATTTTCACAGTGTTTGTACAATGTGTAGTGTTGTGATTATTTAGATTTTTTATTCCCCCCGGTGCGTATCCCTCCAGCCCATCCCTATCTCAATCGGCCGATATTGCCTCCGGAAAACAGACTCCAAAGCTTGCCCAAGTGCTGGAGGTAAGTCGCTTTAAACATCCAGATCCTCCTTTTTTTTTTTTTTTTAATCCCTGGAAATGCTTGGGAAAGGATCGTCAATCGGATGCTCGCAGTAACTTTGCATGGGAGAGCCTGAAGGAGCAGCAAGAACCAGCCGCGGGCTTATTACGCCTTGAAATTAAACATCTAAAAGGAGTAAGTTGGCAGCTGGGATTTTCTAATCAAAATATATCTAACCTGCCATTTATCCAGCATTTTTCCTACAGAAGGATCCCAAAGTGCTTTCCCAGCTCAACAAGCCATCATTAACCCCCGCTCAGCTGGCACGGGGAGGGGAGAAATCCCATTTTTTCAGGTGTTTTCCCACTCGATCCCAGCTGCTTGGCAGAGGCAACGACAGGGAAAATCCTTTCTTTTGGCTTTAGCTTTCTTTATTATCGATCCATCAATCCCGCGCAAGAAATAAGCTTTAATCTTATTTAATCTCGCGTGGGGAAACCTGCGGCAATATCGAGCCATCCCGGCATCGATCAATTATTCTTAATACATCCTCCTTGTGCCTATGGATTATCGATAAAGCCTTTAATTACATTCTCCCGTGTATTTATCTATTAATAGTTGTCAAATCTGTGTAGCGTTACTTGCTCTTATTTGTGTGTCTGAGACTATTTAAAATGCACGGTGGCTTCAAAAATAATGCTGTCGCCTTGGTGCCGTAAATCTTTTTGGATTCACTCTCTTATTATTCCCAGGAAAATCATGTGCAGAGGTAAAAATAAACATATTTAAGGAGAGGGGTTGCCCTGTGGGTATCTGAAGTACCGCAAACTGAGGGAAATCAGCTTTAATAGAAACCCTCCATGAGCTAAATAGTTAAAATTTGGGGAATCCCTTAACTTCAGCCCGGATTCAGTGCAAGCATCATTGGGTTTGGACAGACAGCTGTCCTTGTGTCCAGTCCCAGGTTAATTGTGTTGTTTTTAAGGTTGCATTGGATGACGCTGGTTTTTCTCCTCTCTTCTTGAAACTCGTGACTGCAGAGGGTTTTGAAAAGTGTGAGAAAATATCTGTAACCTAAATGTCTTATAAAAATCCAACACAAATTTTAATGGGTGATTTGTATTAAGCATCGTCCCCTGATCGCAGCGTGGTGCCCGAGCAGGAGGGATGAAGGGCTGGTGGGTACCACCAAAATCTAAGCTGGGACAGTTTGCAGCAGCATCTGATCCGAAACAAGTCCTAAATTTTCCTTAGGGATCCCTTTTTAGCATCTTTTAACTCCCGAAGGGGTCGGACATCCTCCCAGGGAACGAGCTTGCAATTTGGAGGGGTTATCATACCCCTCTAACCCATCGCGGTGCTTAAGCTGGGCTCAGCCGCAAAGCTCAGCCTTAGGAGCCAAGTCCCGGCCGTGGCTGCATCCTAAAACCCCGTCTTGTTTTTAACATCTATCATTTAATAATTTACTCGGCTTCGCTCTTATGTATTTTTCAGAGTATCCCATCACAGTTTTCTTAGAGAAATCCGACACAAGCAATAATGCAATCTTGGAAAGAGAATTGAATTATTTATGGAGGAGCCGTCAAACGACGGAGACTAAACCGCTATATTTTATGTAATTTGTTTTCTCCTGAAGCCCGTTATGTAAAAATGTAAATATTGCCGGTTATATATGTCGCCGCTCTTGCCAAATGTTTAATATTTTAGCAAACTCGCTCCGAGTACTCATCACTGTTGAGAAGGAACCGTTCGTGTGCTCTTGAATAAGCGCTGATTAGTTTGCGGTAATTATATATTTACGACACTGACTTTGAGTGCGCAAAAAAACCATCCCTCCGAGATGCCCGCGCCCCAGCTTTGGGGCAGGTAAACGGCACAACCCTCAAATTTCGGGGGACCCCTGAGTGAAGAAGGTTTAATTTCAGGGAGGTTTTCCAGGGGTCCATGCCCTGGCTTGGGATGGGGATATGGAATAAGGTGTTTGATCGAGGGTTTTTGTGGTTTTGGGGGTTTGGACATCTCTTCCAGCTGGGTATCACCTGCATCCCTGGGCTGCAGTCAGTGGAGGGTGGTCCAGGGCGGGGAGAAGCCGGTTGGTACCCACCGGACCCCCCGTGGGAGCCGGGCTCTGCATCCCGGGAGGGATGGTGCCGAGCATCCCTGGTCCCACCAGGCAGGTCTGGGGGGCTCAGGGCTGGCAGGATGAGATCCGATCAAAAAAAGACCATCCAGGGGTGACCTGTTACAGCAGACAGATGCTTTTCTGGGGGRAAAAAACCCAAGATTGAGTGCAGGAAACTTTTAATTTACCACCGAAAAAAAATACAGCAAGACCCCATGGCTAGATGTTGAAGCGGAGCCAATTCAACTGGGAAATCAGGCGCCGTTTTTTTTAACCAGGGATGATAATTAACCTCTGGAAAAACTCTCCAGGGAAGAGGCGGCTTTTGCATTTGCGGAGGAAAAATCCAGGCCTGGATACTTTTCCTGGAGGATGAGCATGAGTTTCCGAAACCAGTGGAGGAATCACTTCGGTGATCAGCAACACAAATTGGGGAAGAGGAATGAGATGCTCAAGGAGCGAACGTGGGATGCTCAAGGAGTGAAGATGGGATGCTCGAGGAATGAACATGGGATGCTCGAGGAATGAGCTTGGGATGCTCAAGGAGTGAAGATGGGATGCTCGCTGCTGCTGGCCCTGCATCAGGAGAACCCTAAAATACGGGGCACTTGGACATTTTTGGTGATGACAGGGCTTAAAATACGCCCCCCGCGTGCCTGCCCTCTTTTTATCTGTTTTTCAAGATGAGATGCCGAGCGCGGGCGATCCCGCCGTCCTTTGATACCAAGATGATGGGGTTTCCATCTGCCCTCCCCTTATCTCTCCCATTCCAATTCACCAACTTCTGAAAAACCCAGAATATTTTTTGCCCGGCATCCCCAGCTGGCTGAAACAACTGGCGACAGCTTTATGGCTCCTCATCTTCACTCGCTCCCGTGGAACAGTAATGAGGGAGGGGGGGGAAACCATCCCGTCGGCTGATTTACAAGGCAAGAAATTCTTATAAATTATTGCCCCAACATCTCCAAAGGATCGGGGGGGATGCCCCACGTTCCCGCTCGTTGTCCCAGCGACACGATGCAGTGATGCGCAAACGTCGGAGCAAATATTTTCCCGATTTTTTTCTTTTTTTTTTTTTTTTCGGGATAAGCTGGAAGGAGGGATTGAAAAAGGGGGTTTTGCAAGCGGTCGCTCGGCCCGGGAAACCCAAGTGGGAAAATTGGGGTGTTTTGGGTTCCTAGCTTTAAATTTAAGCTCGTTTTTCTACCTTTCCCATCATATCCCTGACCCTACAGCCATCCCTTATGAATCATTTATTGCCGCTAGCTCGTACGTCCTGCTGTAACTCTTCGGAGCTGATTTTAACCCATCCCGAAAGAATTCCGGGATTATTTCGAGTGATTCCTTTTCCCATCCAATATTCCTCAGGAAACGGGCAGAAATTCAGCTTTTCTTAACAAACCCAGTTTTAACGGCATTTTTTATCAGGGAAGGGGATGGAAAAATCAGGAGAAACCAAATTGCGGCCGGAGCCGATCYGGAAAAATCCATCCCTGTGGCTTTTGCAATAAAATGTGGGAAAATTTGGCTGCRGGACCCAGTGCTCCCAGTGTTCCCAGTGCTCCCAGTGGAAGCGACTGCAGGGTAACCTCATCTCCAGGTCCTTGGGAGAAGGGGGGGGAGGGGTTAAGGTCTCACGTGGCCAAAATTTGGGGCGGGGGGGAGGGAAGCTCCGTCAGAAATCCCCCCCCCTCCCCCAATTAATAATAATTAACAGATGCTCCCAAAACCGGAGTGTTTCGCCTCAGGAAGCGCCTGGGGTGGAAAGCGTCCGGGGGAGGGATTT
>JAYKAV010003236.1:284443-343382 GCA_035582835.1 Phoebastria nigripes
TTTTTAGGGATGCTGGTGCAGTTTTAGCGATGCTGGAGCAATTTTGGTGATGCTCATCCAATTTTGGTGATGGTGGTGCAATTTTGGGGATGCTCATCCAGTTTTGGTGATGCACTTCCAGGGATGCTGGTGCAATTTTTAGGGATGCTCGTCCACTTTTAGTAATGCTTGTCCAATTTTAGGGATGCTGGTGCAATTTTAGGGATGCTGGTGCGATTTTTAGGGATGCTCATGCAGTTTCAGTGATGCTCGTACAATTTTGGGGATGCTGGTGCACTTTGAGGGATGCTCATGCAATTTTAGGGATGCCGGTGCAGTTTTAGTGATGCCGGTGCAATTTTGGGGATGCTGGTGCAATTTTGGGGATGTTCGTCCACTTTAATGATGCTGGTGCAATTTTGGGGATGCTGGTGTGATTTTTAGGGATGCTGGTGTGATTTTTAGGGATGCTGGTGTGATTTTTAGGGATGCTGGTGCGATTTTCAGGGATGCCGGTGCAGTTTTAGTGATGCTCGTACAATTTCGGGGACGCTGGTGCGCTTTTAGAGATGCTCATGCAATTTTAGGGATGCCAGTGCAATTTTAGGGATGCAGGTGCAATTTTGGGGACGATGGTGCAATTTTTAGGGATGCTGGTGCAATTTTGGGGATGTTCATCCACTTTTAATGATGCTGGTGCAATTTTAGGGCTGCTGGTGCGATTTTAGGGATGCTGGTCCAATTTTAGTGATGCTCGTCCACTTTTAGTGATGCTCCTCCAATTTTAGGGATGCTGGTGCGATTTTAGGGATGCTCGTGCAATATTAGTGATGCTCACGCAGTTTTGGTGATGCTGGTGCAATTTGGGGGTTGCTGGTCCAATTTTAGTGATACTGGTGAAGTTTTAATGATACTTGTACATTTTTAGTGATGCTCCTCCAGCTTTTGGGTGCGACTCACCTCAAACCACTCCCCATCACGGGCACATTCCCCATTCCCACTATTTTCCCCCGGGCAAACCTGACGCCCCCCCARATTCCACCCTCGCACCCGTCGCTTTTTATTGAGTTGCTTTTCACGCTTTTTGAGCATTTCAGCGTTCTCTCCTCATCCTGGGAGCCACCTCTTGCCGTCGGGGAGCTTTTCCTTCTATTTACCGTATCCTTTTCTGTTTTATTATCACCCTACGCCACGCTAAATCATTCCTCCTTACCTAAACAACCTCCAAAAACATAGTTGTTTTTTTTTTTCCTCTTCCTCCCCTTTTAAAATTACCATCCCAAATAGCATAGCTGAAGGACCCGGTGAGAATATTTCTGCTAAAAACACCAAATAAAGCAATTTAGTAGCATCTTTAACAGCAGAGCACCTGGAAAGTGGCCAAGGTTATCTCAAAGTATAGACATCGGGGGGTTTTATTTTCCCTGCAACCATTTATGTTGGGATTTGGCTCGATGGGGGGAAGCCAGGGAAATTCCCGGCACTGTTGTCCCTGCGGGAATTACCGGGAGCTTTTTCACCCCGAATTAATTGCGCTCGGAGAGGGGCTYGGTGCATAAGTGTTCTCGCACTCCTGTGATGAGTTGGGAAGGGCTCAGGGGTTTTAGGGTTTTTTTTCCCTCTGCTTCGTTAATGGTTAATCACCAGGTCGTGATGGAGGCCGGCACCGAAAGCGGCTGAAATGCACCCGAATCGGCATCCTGGCCTCTGGTTTGGGTGCGCTGAGCATAAATCTGGGGAGCGATGGGGCTGGGAAACCCCCCCCAGGTGGGATTTGCAAAGCCCCCTTAGCAAAACCGCTTTTGCGAAGCCCCCTTTGCAAAACCTGCTTTGCAAAACTCYGTTAGCAAGACTCACTTAGCAAAGCCCCTTTAACAAAACCCGCTTTGCAAAGCTCCCGTAGCAAAACCAACTTTGCAAAACTCCTTTAGCAAAGCCCCCTTAGCAAGACCCCCTTAGCAAAACCCTCTTAGCAAAGACCCCCTTAGCAAGATCCCTTAGCAAAACCCGCTTTGCAAACCCCCCTTTGCAAAACGCCCTTAGCAAAACCCCCTTAGCAAAGCCCCCTTTACCAAAACCCACCTTGCGAAGCCCCCTTAGCAAACCCCTGTTTGCAAAACCCCCTTAGCAAAGACCCCCTTAGCAAAGCCCCCTTCACCCAACCCCGCCAGCCCAATGCCGGGCTCACCCCACCACCCCACATCCCACCGCGCCACGGCCCGGGGAGCGAGGTGGGGGGGCTCTTTTCCCATCCGCTGGCATCGCTGCCGGGGGGGTGGTGGTGGGGGGGGACCCCTGGCCCCGCTCCAGCGCCCGGCCGGGGACACACAGCACCCTTCAGCCAAGCAGACAGAATTCAACCCTTTGTTTCCTGCTCGCCGGCTCGACTTTGCGAAGCCGGAGACGCTCAACAAGCCCCTCTTTGTGCTAATTTAATTAATCGCCGGGGCTGAGGGCAGCGGGGATGAGACGCGCCGGCTATAAATACCTGCTTTTTTTGGGGGAGGGGGTGTGGGTGTGCGGGCACGGTGGCGTTTAGCCCGGTGGTGATTGAACCTAAATCGAATTAAATTCGATTTAATTCTAATTGACTTATAATAAAAAAACTATTGATTGATTGATTTGCAACAGGAAATCATGGGTTGATTGATTTATAATAGAAAATTATCGATGGATTGATTGCTAATAGGAAATTATCAAGCAGGAGAGCGGAGCGAGCGCTGGGCGTGCGTCGTCTTCCCCGTCGCGGCATCGTCGTCGCACCCTCGGCGAGCGAGCGGCGAGCTGGCGATCGACCCGGTCAGATACTCATAAATAAAAATAACTTTTACGATGTGAGTTAAACATCCCAGCGCGCCGTATGACGGCGATTTCCAGAGAAAAACACCGCTCGGATACACGCGCGCGCTCCTGGCGCGCTTCCCGCGAGCTTTTAAGCGCGAGAGCATCACGGATGCTCAGATTCCTGGAAAAATCCTTGCCCTGGTGCTGGTTTTTTTTTGGTTATAACATGAATTTCAAACTTTACGTCCCATTTGCAAGCGAGGAAAGTGAATTAACGCAGAGGTGAGGTCCCTGGAGCTGCCGAAATAGAGTCAAAAATAACGTCAAGACTTGCTGCCGAGCGAGTTTTAGCTGCAAAAAGTGACGTTTATCTCCCGTGAGAGATGCAAACRATTTTTCCGGCCGATAAAGGATAATTTTCAATCAAGAGATTGAAATTTTAGTGACATTCTTTTAGTGTATAATATAATATATATATAWAATATGAAATCATTTTAATGTATAATAATAATAAGCGGCTCCAGGGAGTGGGAGGATGGGGATAATCCTAAATTAGAGATTTTTGGCCCCAAACAGCAGAAATCCCCGTTGGGCTTGTTGCAGGCAGCAAATAAGAAAAAAAAAATCAGCGAACAATAATTTCCCCAACAATTTTTGCCATGTTGGCACGCGGAGCATCCCGTCTTTGCCGCAGCTTTGGGTAAGAAAACCCTGAGTGCATGGCCGGTGGGGACTGATCCTGCCCGGAGAGCGATAACTTTTATTTATTTTTTTTAATTTCCGTGGGAAAACTCCCCAAATCAGGGTAAAAATCCCCAAAATCCTTCTGTGATCCCACGCTCCGCATCTCAGCAGCATCTTTGAGTCCGGTGTATTTTTAATTAACGAGATTTCCAAATATTTGCTGAAATCCAAAGCGCTTTTCGCCCTTGGAGTGCTTTTATTCTCCTTCCTATAAATAACCTAAAATAAGAAAAAATCATTAATATAAATTATTTGGGCGCCGGCGTTATTGTATTTAACATTTATATTTCTATTCCCTTTAAGACGGGGGAGCGGTCGCCCGTTTATTTTAGGGTCGATGTCACATGAAACCAAGGGAAATTGTTGGTGAAACGATATCTCATCTTAAAATAGCCGCTTTACGGCACGGCCCTGCAATCTCTCGGCGAGGCCGGATCCTGCAACACGAGCCTCGGCGGTCGCGTGGCGCGGCCGGTCCAGCGCATCCCTTGGTTATATCCCGGGTTTATTTAGATGAGCGGCCGCTCGCTCCTCGTTTTGCTTTTTTTTGGGGTGGGGGGGGATGAAAACAGCTTGTGCCTGTGATCCCGGTTGAGTTTTTCATGGGGATAGCCTGAATCCTTGCGGGAAAAATCCAGGAATTGGGTATATCCATACTTAGTCCGTATTTTTCCCTCTGGAGCATCCCTGAGCATCCTTGGTCCGGCCTGGGATGATCCATCATCCCCATCCTCCTCCGGCCCCGAGTGGCTCCTCAACAGCAGGAGCATTTTTTAACAATTATCCTCCCCCTGCCCCAGCATTTTTAGGGGGAAAAATGAGGATTTTCCCATAGGAAAAAGCTCTGGAGCCTCCGTGGGGGGGGGTTGGCGTCATCGTAGGGGAGCCGTCCCATAGCCGGAGATGAGGATCGCAGGTTTTGGGATGGTCTCAGAGTGGGCATCCTTGCATTACCAGTATGATTTGGGCCATTAAGAAAACCCACTGGTTTTTACTGGTTTTTTTGGCTCTGGGGTGGTGTAGCTTCAGTGGAAAACACGGATTTTTTTCCTGTCGCATATTTTAGATTTTTAAAAGCGCTGCTGACGTCCGCCGGGTTGTGGCGTCTGTATTTACACAACTTCATATAAATACTCCACATCCGCTTTTAATCCCGGTTTTCCTGGAATTAAGGGCTTTGCTCGCGCCCAGACTTTCCCGGGCAAAAGTTTTTCACGTCGGGGGTTTTTTTTTAATCCGAAGGGAAAGTTCGGGATGCGCTTCCTCCCCGTCCCTCTCCGCCGGGAATGGGGATATTTGTACACTTGGTTTTTCATCCCAGGGTGAGCAAAAATCCTGAAATAATTAAATTTTTACTGGGATGAAGCAGGGCTGGGGAAAGGGTTGGATGGGAGATACTGAAAATAGGGACTGGGAATCCCTGGGTGGTGTGGCCGCGGTGCTGCCGGCTTGCTGGGAATGCTGGTGTGTTAGAGGTTTGGGTGGGTTTTTTCCCCCCTGATGTGGCAGGGGAATTGTTGAGTTTTCCTTTCTCGGGGGGGGAGGGGAGAAAATAAAAAGAAAAAAGAAAATTGGTAAAAAAAAGAAAAGAAAGAAAAAAGATAATAAAAAAAAGAAAATTGGTAAAAAGAAGGAAAGAAAAGAGATAATAAAAAAAAAGGAAGATTGGAAAAAAAAAGAACAATAAAAAGAAAAAAGAAAATGGGAAAAAAGAAAAAAGAAGATAAAAAGAAAAAAGAAAATTGAAGAAAAAAGAAAACTGATGAAAAAAGAAAAAAGATAAAAAGATAATAAATAGAAAAAAGAAAATTGGAAAAGAGAAAAAAATAAAAAAAAAGAAAATTGAAAAATAAATTTAAAAAGAAAAAAGAAAATTGAAAAATTAAAAAAAGAAAAAAGAAAATAGAAAGAAGAAAATTKAAGAAAAAAGAAAATTGGTAAAAAAAAAGTTAAAAAGATAATAAATAGAAAAAAGAAAGTTGGAAAAAAGAAAATAAAAAGAAAAAAGAAAATTGAAAAATAAATAAAAAAAGAAAATAAAAAGAGAATAGCCCCCAGCTTCGGGCACCCCCCCGGCAAGGTATTTTCCAGCGGCCACCTCCGAGCCGCGCTTCCCGAGGCCGGACCAGCAGAAAGGCTCCCAGCTCCCGCGGGATGCTGGCGGCTCTTCCCCCCCATCGCCTCCCGTGGGAGTTCTCCCTCCTTCCCCCTGGTTGCCCGCCACGTTCCCGGGCGCTGGAAGGATGCTCTTGCTCTCTCCGCTCACCATCCCAAAATATTCCTGCTCCGGAGGGCGGCGGGGGCTCCGCGCGTGATGGACGGCGCTGTAAGCGACCCCCGGATACAGCAAAACCCCCTCGGTATTACATTATTCTATTAGAGTTTCAAAGCTGGTATTAAGTGGACATGATTTCTTCCCACGGACCATTAATTTTGGTTTATTGCTGGCCTGATGGCCATTACCCTTTTTTTTTTTCCCCGCCAGCGCCTTCCCCCATTAGGTTTGTACAATTAGCAAAATACGAGCTGTTAATGCGGCGCGGGGGCGGCGGATGAGATTCCGGGATGCCAATGCTGGCATCGGAGCCTGGGGTACCCCCTGCAAGGACGTGCATCATATGCTCCTCGCAGGATTTTGGGGTACAAAACCACCGGCACCTCAAAACGCCCGTGGTGGAGGGATGGATGCAGCCGGCATCCTGACCAGCGCCGTGCTCGCCTGCGGAGGGTTTAGGACCAAGGCAGGAGTGGATGTTGCCTCCGTAGCATCTTTTCGCGTCACCCGCCGCTGAAGGTTTGCGGCGCTGCTCGCGACCCAGATGAGCGAAGATGCTCGCAGGGCACCCTAATGAGCAAAGATCCATGCAGGGCACCCAAATGAAAGATCTCAGCAGGGCACCCTAATTAGCAAAGACCGTGGGATAGTACCCAAATTAGCAAAGATCCTTGCAGGGCACCCAAATTAGCAAAGACCCTGGTGTGGCACCTAAATTGGCAAAGATTATGGGATGGCACCCAAATCAGCAAAGATGCTTGCAGGGCATTGGAATTAAAGACCCCAGCTGGGCACCCAAATTAACAAAAGATCCTGACGGGGCACCCAAATTAGCAAAGATCCTTGCAGAGCACCCTAATTAGCAAAGACCCTTGCAGGGCAAAATCCAAATTAGCAGAGGCTACGGGGTGGTACCCAGATCAGCAGAGATCCTTGCAAGTCACCCTAATTAGCGAAGATGCTCTCAGGGCACCCAAATTAAAGCTCTCAGCAGGGCGCCCAAATTAGCAAAGAKCCTTGCAGGGCACCCTAATTAGTGAAGACCCTGGTGTGGCATCCAAATTAGCAAAGACCATGGGATGGTACCCAAATTAGCAAAGATGCTCTCAGGGCACCCAAATTAAAGACCTCAGCAGGGCACCCAAATTATCAACGATCCTTGTAGGGCACCCAAATCAGCCAAGATCCTGATGGGGCACCCAAATTAGGAAAGATCTTTGCAGGGCACCCAAATTAGCAAAGATGCTCCTGGGGCACCCAAATGAAAGACCCTAACAGGGCACCCTAATTAGCAAAGACTGTGAGATGGTACCCAGATCAGCCAAGGTCCATGCAGGGCACCCAAATGAAAGACCCCAGCAAGGCGTCCAAATTAGCAATGATCTTTGCGGAACACCCTAATTAGCAAAGACCCTTGCAGGGCACCCAAATTAGCAAAGACCCTGGTGTGGCACCTAAATTGGCAAAGACCACGGAATGGTGCCCAGATCAGCAAAGATCCTTGCAGGGCACCCAAATTAGCAAAGATGCTCACAGGGCACCCAAATTAAAGACCCCAACAGGGCACCCTAATTAGCAAAGACCAGGAGATGGTACCCAGATCAGCCAAGGTCCATGCAGGGCACCCAAATTAAAGCCCTCAGCAGGGCACCCAAATTAGCAAAGATCCTTGCAGGGCACCCTAATTAGTGAAGACCCTGGTGTGGCATCCAAATTAGCAAAGACCATGGGATGGTACCCAAATCAGCAAAGATGCTCTCAGGGCACCCAAATTAAAGATCCTTGCAGGGCACCCTAATTAGCGAAGACCCTTGCAGGGCATCCAAATTCAGGACCCCAGCAGCTGCAGTCTCACTTTTAGCATTAAAATTCCCAAAAGCCRTCCGAAAGGCTCCTCTCTGCAAGCGTGAAACATCCCGAGCTGGTCGTTCCCGTCTCATCTGAAAATTAATTTCTCAGCACGTTTGATGCCCAAGGTCCATAATTCCCATTCGCGCCTGGTGCCCGTCAGTGGTTTTCATTAAAAATAGAGGTTTTCTGCAAAATCTGATTTTCTGATGAAACCAGGTTTTAAATAAAATTTTATTTTTTAAATAAAACCACATTTTCCAATGTTTTTTTGTGTCCCAAGAGTGGGACCTTGCGAGCATCATTGAAGGATAAACCCCTTTTGCCTGCAAATAATTAAGTTTTGCTCAAAACTCGTAGCAAATTTGGGACAGAAATCGGACAACAGCGAGTTGAGCTCGAGAGGTGGAAAAATCGATGGATATTGCAAAAAAATTCAAATAATTGCATTAATTGCAGGCGATGAGTCGCTTCTAAGTTAAGGGCAACGCAAACCGGGGTGTTTTTGTGCCCTTTAGTGGAAACAGGAGGATTTTTGCTGAGGGGTTGGGTGCGATGGAGGATGTGGGAGGGTGATGAAGGATGTGGGAGGGTGATGAAGGATGTGGGAGGGTGATGAAGGACGCGGGAGGGTGATGAAGCGCCGAAACCAAAACAAGCGAGAAGGGAGAGGATGCTCCGAGCGCGTCCCGCGAGCATCTTGCTCCTTGATGGGATGCGGAGCCGGAGCATCACCTCCTGCTCCTGGGTACCACCTAAATTTTTGCTCCCTCTCCTTCATCCCCAATTAAAAATAAACTAAGAATAAAAAAAAAAAAATTAAAAAAAAAAAATTAAATTAAATTAAAAACCACATTGCAGCTGTGCACATCGCTGCCAAAGGGTGAGGAAGGCGTTTTTTGGGGTGAAATCTGTCTCGGTGACCAACCGTCGGCGCGTGGCTGGGGTTCGTGCTCGCTGGGTGTCATTTCTTGCTGGGCAATGGGGAAAAACTGGGAATAATTATCGCTTAGAAACACCCGATGCCGGTGGCTTCTTGCTTTGCTGGGCGTCCCGTCTTCATTGCGGGGTTATCCCGTCTCGTACGGGGAAGCAGGGAATATATATCCCCGTATATATTGAGGAATATTAAAAATATTATATATATATATAAAAATTAATATATAATATTGGGGAATATATTGGGGAATATTATATATATCTATGTGGAATATTTTATCATATTGTATTATATTACCCATATATACACACACACTGGGGAATATAATATATATTTTATATATATAAAATATTGGGGAATATATTGAGGGAATGTATTGGGGAATATAATATATTGGGAAATATTATATATGTATTCCTCAGTATATCTTGGGGAACAATATATGATATTAATATAGAATCATAGAATCATATAATATTCCCCAATATATATTGAAGAACATTATATAATATTATATAATATTCCCCATATATATATATATATAGGGGAATATAATATATACTTTATATGTGCGTGTGTGTTTGTGTGTGTAATATTGGGGAATATATTGGGAGAATATATTGGGGAATATCATATATATATTGGGGAATATCATATATATATAGGGGAATATAATATATATATTGAGGAATATTGGGGAAGAGAGAGAGATATATATAGTGCTATATATATATATACGGGGGAATATTATGTATATTCCCATATATAATGGGGAATTTATTCCATGCTTGGGGGCTCAGTGGTTCCCTATAATTTATCTATTCTGCAATACCTCGGTAGAGTATTTTATTCCACCCCTGGGAGCAAAGAGGGATCCGGCTGGGATTTTTGGGGATGCCGTGGGGGACGGGATGCCGGGCTGGGCATCCCACCAGGGATGCTAACGCCTGCAGCAGCGGGAGGTGAAGGTCCTAAGGTGGGGGGGGGGGGGGGTGAATTGCAGGGGGTTYCCCCCCAAATTATAATCTAGGAAGGGAAAAAAAAATCCCACCCGCCTTGCCCATGGAAAAGCGGGATTTTTCCTCTTCGCCTTTTAAATCTGGATCGGGAAAAGCTGTTGGCAGCAGTCTATGGAGGAGCTGATGCGCACCGCTCTGTGCAAGGGCTTGCCAGGATTTTGGCCAAAACGGGCTCAAATATGCCCAAAATTAGAAGGTGTTTGCAAACCCTCCCCTGCGGTTGCAGGGCTCTGCCAGTCTGGATTTAATTGGGATTTAATTGGGATTTCTTAATTACCTGCTGCTCCCACCGGCATCGGGTGGGTCATTCCTCCAGCATCCATCGTCGCCCCGCTCCATCATCTCACCCCTCCCGGTACCCGATGCATCCCTGGGTTGTTTTCGGCGAGCTCGTCTTCACACCGTGCCTAAAAACCCCCAAATTTCCCATTTTTTTGGGTGGCGAYGGCGATATTGCGTCTTCCCTCCAGGCGTCGCTTGGGAACCAATGGCGGGGGGGGGGRAAAGCATCATTTTAGGGACGCTAAAAATTGGAGACGGAGGATGCTGCCGGGGCGGCGGCAGGTGCAAAGTCCCCAGCGATTCCTCTTGAACAAGATACATATATATAAAAAAAAAWATATATATAAAAACCCCGAGCGTTTGCGGGGTATCTATTTTATGAGATTTTTGCTTTTTTTCCCCCATTTTTTAAGGGATCCTGGAGCGCTTCCTGGAAAAGCGAAGGCTTCTCTTGCCCTGAATTGATGCTTTTTATAGGTCGCTCCATAATATACTAATAAAGCGAAAGGTTAAAAGAACAGCAGCATTTCTCTTCTCTTCTCCAGCCGGTTGTTATAACCTCCGATTTTAAATCACGGGGAATTATTAAGTACAGCAGCTTGTGCTATCAGCTATTTTAGCTTTCCCTATAGTGCTGTGCTGTCTAAACGAACGCTGTTAGTGTTACGACACGTGGATGCCACGGCGCTCCCAGCTGTCATTAGGGACCAGTGTGAACACGCCCGCAGCCTTAGGGTAAAAAAACCTTGAGTAAGAGCTAGAAATAATGCCAAAATACCTTAAAATAACTTAAAAAAATAGCATTTGCATCACTTAGTGCTCAGCGGGCACGCGGTCCTGGTGGGTACCAGTCTGGCCCCCCACCTAAATTTGGGGTTTCCTGCGCGCGCGCCTCCAAAATACGGGGTTTTTTCTCTATTTTTGGGGGCGATGAAACTAAAAAACTAACGGCGGGTCGGCGCGTGCCGGCTTGCAATTTGCATGATGCAATCAAGGCGCGCTGATGAGATGCTCAAGGGCTTTTCGGCGAGCACGGAGGGGTCTTACCATTAACACCCCCCCGCCTCAGAAAAAATACCCTCCCATCCTCGAGCCAAGATGACTGTTGGAGCGCCTTTCTCAATTAATGGCTTTGTTTAATCATACCCCCTGTCCAGAGGAGTATTGTCTTACGGATAATTTCGTTTGCCTAACGAGATTTTCACTAATTAAATCTCCTTTCGGTCGGTGCAGTTCTCCCTGCAGGATAGGGGGAAATGTTTGTGAAGCCATCGCCGCTGCCGGCTAAATAAACCTTTCCACTCGGCTACCAAAAAAAAAACAACCCACGGGGATTGCGGAATGCAAACATCGCCTTGGCAAATTAATTAATTTTTGCAACCCTAAAAAAGCTTTTCCATCCCCCCCAAAATATAGGGGAGTTGCTTCCTGCAGCCCTTTTTCTGCTCATCGGGATGCTCAAAAAATAGATGCATCAAAAAATAGATGTCTTTCTGGTTGCAGAGTACCAAATTCAGGAGGGTTTTGGCTTATCTGGGGTTGATCGATTGGGAAAAATCAGAGTGGGGTTTTGAGGCTCTAAAATAGCCCTGAAGTTTGTCATTGGGGTCTTGGGGTGTTGCAGCAAAAGGCGGATTTATTTAAGAATAAATAGGATTTTCTCCAAAGAGCCGCAGCGCCGGGATAGCAAAATCCTGCAAAATCAGGAAATTCAGGAAAAGGAATTCAGTAAATTCAGTAAATTTAGGAAATTTAGGAAATTCAGGGAAATGAATTCAGGAAATGCAGGAAAATGAATACAGGAAATTCGGGAAGGAAATTCTTGCAAATTCAGGAAAGTCCTGTTCAATCCGAAGTCGCGCATCTCTATCACAGTGCCGGTTTTTGTCCTCAGAATCTCTATTTCCGCCATCTCCCATGGGAATCTCTGAGCAAATTCGCTTCGGATTAAATAGAACAGAATAGAATGGAGTAGATCCCTATAAATGAGATATTCGCAAATATCTCAAATATTATTACTTCTCAGTCTATCTCAATTGAGATATAGAATTGAGATCTATTATATCTCAAACATCTCAGATATTATTATTATTAACGTATTTCTATCAAATGAGAAATGATCCCTATAAATGGCTCGCGTGCCAGATCCTGACCCTGGAAATAAATCTCAGCCCTATCGTAAAACGAGTCTAAATCGTGCAAATTTGGATGGGGGAGAGGGATGCGCCGCCCGCTCGCCGATGTCCTGCTGCGGATGGCAAAGATTTTGGGTCTTTTTGCAGCTTTTTGGGTGTCTTTAGGGGCTGAACTGGAGGTTTTGACTTAAAAGATACATACTTTCTATAAAATATGGGCTGAACCGTGGGTTTTGCGTAAAGTATGTATATTGTCTGTAAAATATGGGCTGAACCATGGGTTCTGCATAAAATACATATCATACATATAATATATAATATGTAATATATAATATATAACATATAACATACAACATATATGTGATATGTGACATGTGATAATGATATATAATAGGTGATAATTTGTAATATATAATATTACAAATATATAATATATAATATATAAATACACACAATATATACGATATATACAATATATACAATATAATATACAATATAGACAATATAATATGGACTATATAGAATATAGAATATAGAATATATAAAATGACTGTGGCTCTGCCCATATATAATATATATTTTTTAATAGATATTTGCATTGTATATGTGTGTGTGTGTGTATAAAAATATATTTATGGGGGTTGCATAAAATAGGATCGTTTCAGCCTCGGTGGGAAATTCGGAGCTGGGCGCGCGTTGCCGGGGGGAGTTTGGCCATGGGTTGGGCTTTTTCCGTGGGGAGAATCATCCGGGCAGGAGATCGTCCCGCTCCGAAATGGCGTTGCGCTGGGGAAGCCCTCCCTGAGCAGCCTCCTCTCCATCACCTCCCCCGGCCGCGCCATCCCCGGCATCCCCTGGGCGCGGATTTTGGGAACCCCTCTGCATCCCCCCGGCCGTCTCGCAGGGAGAGCCCGCCCGGCGCGGGCGCTGAGGGCGTTGAGCCCCTGGCCGATCGCCGCGCCCCTGCTCTGGCGCTGGCCGCAGCCATGCTGATGGGCGCCCAATTAAGCACCGGTCGTTACGGTAAATCATCTTCCGGAGAGGCAGCTCAAGAAATTCACTGTCCCTTTAGCCGGAGCTCCAGTGAAGAGGAATAAACCGTATTAACTCTGTATATTTGTTATAGACACGATAGAATTAGATATATTATCTGC
Source organism: Phoebastria nigripes (assembly GCA_035582835.1). NCBI lineage: Eukaryota > Metazoa > Chordata > Aves > Procellariiformes > Diomedeidae > Phoebastria > Phoebastria nigripes. The sequence continues at coordinate 297,604 of JAYKAV010003236.1, forward strand.
ATTATCTACATCACCTGTATTACCTATATCGTCTATATCATCTATATTATCTATATTATGTAGTGTGTATATACAGAATAAACGATATTAACTCTGTATATTCATCATATAGAATATATAATATATAGATAATATAGATATATGGATAATATATAATCCATATTATCTATCTATCTATCTATCTATCTATCTATCTTATATGTAATATAGTGTATCTATTACATAGAATAAACTATATTAACTCTGTATATTTATTATAGGTATGATATAATTAGATATAACATATTATCTATATTATCTATAGATATACATCACCTGTATTATCTATATCATCTATATCATCTATATTATCTATATTATATAGTGTGTGTATAGAGAATAAACTATATTAACTCTGTATATTCATCATATATAGTATATAATATATAGATAATATAGATATACGGACAATATATAATCCATCTTATCTATATATCTATCTTATATGTAAGATAGTATATATATTATATAGAATAAACTATATTAACTCTGTATAGTTATTATATATATAATAGATAATATAGGTAACACAGGTAATATATAATCGTATAGTGTGTATATCTATAATTGTATAGTGTGTATATATATAAAATAAATGATATTACTCTATATATTTATATAGAATATATATTATAGGATATAGGTAATACATAGATAATATAGGTAATATAGATAATCTATATAATTATATATATAATATATATACAGGGTTATATATAACATATATATAAAATATGTATAACTGTATATARATATATATTTTTTTAAAAAAATATATATAATTGCACAGCCTTTTTCACATTATACCAGTTCACGTGCACCTTGCTTGGAGCTGATAGCCCAGCGCGCCAACAGCAGCGGCGCTGATTCACTCCAAATTTTCACACCCAAATTACCCCAAAATCACGGAATTAAATTGTTATTTATAATAATGATAATAAGAATAACAGAATAATTTCACGGGGCTGCTCACTGCCGCAGCATCGCCACAAGTGCAAAAGTGATGCCAAGTCCTCTGCAAAGCATCGCCGGCCGGTTGGTGGGTACAGTAACGCCGTGAATTTTCCCAATTCCGGAAAATCTGACGGGATTTTGAGTGGGTGCCTGGAGACCCCCTAGGGAAGGGGGTGTCGATCAGCAAAATTTCAAATTTCGGCACCAAAAGTTGGGGGCTGTGAGAGCATTCGGCGGTCGCTTGGATGTGCGCTTAAATCAGAATAAAGAGCAAACTTGTAGTTTTTTACTCCTCTGTATCGAAAGTGGCTTTTGCTTTTGCTCCTCCCCAGAAGGAAAAAAAAGGAAAGTTCTCTGAAAATCAACTTTTTGCACATTTCCCACAAGTTTCTTCTTCTGTTTGTGTCGTTTCTGGCTGCAGTTAGGTGCTTGGAGTGTCTCCTGTGCGCGCTCCGTGCACGCTCCCTGCACGCCTGCTGCCGTGCACGCTCCCATGCACAGTCCCATGCATGCTCCCAGCTCCCGTGCAAGCTCTGYGCACGCTCCCAGCTCCCATGTGTGCTCCTGTGCACGCTCCGTGCATGCTCCCATGCACCCTCCTTTTCCCACTCCYATACCTACTCCCAGCTCCCATGCACGCTTCCTTGCACACCTTGAGCTCCCATGCGCGCTCCCACGCATGCTCCCATCTCCCGTGCACGCTCCATGTATGCTTCTTGTAAGCTCCCGGGCATGTTTCTTGGCACTCTCCCATGCACGTTCCCAGCTCCTGTGCACAATTCCTTGCACACCCCAAGCTCCCATTCATCCTCCCATGCACATTCCCGTGCATGCTCCCTGCACGCTCCCTTGCACGCTTCCAGCTCCCGTTCATCCTCCCATGCGTGTTCCCCTGCACGCTCCCTGCGCGCTCCCATGCACATTCCCACGCACGCTCCCTTGCACGCTCCCTTGCACACCTCCGGCTCCCGTTCATCCTCCCACGCACGCTCCCWGCACACGCCACGACTGCCTCCCTCTTCCCTCCTCCACCATCAGTGAACTAAAAAGCTCCAAAATAGCCCAATTTTCCCCCCATTTGCAAGAGCTTTGCCCAACATCTTCCCGGCAGGACTCTGCCGGCTGGTACCCAGCGCAGCATCCCGGTTTGCAGTTCCCAAATATTTGTGCATGCAGCTTTGCAGGATATTTAATAATATTTAATAGTATTTAATAATATTTAATAAAGCGGTATTGCGGCGTGAGCATCACCTGCGGCTTACGGAAGGCAGGAAGTCTAAAAAAGTTACGGGGAGAATTGCGATAACCCTTTTGAGAGCAAAATAATTGGCGACCGAGGAGAAATATGGAAAATTAAAATAAAAAAAAATATATATTTAACGAAAAAAAATATATATTAACGAAACATTAACTCTCAACATGAGTTGACTGCCATGGGAGCTGGGAGGGGGGGATGCACCGCTCAAAAATCCCACTGTAAGGAAAAGAAAAGAAAATAAAAATGTTTTATCTCCGATCTCGTTCTGTGATAATGATCTTAACGGAGTTCGGAAATGGCAAGGAAAAAAACGTGCGTGGTTTGTAAATGAAAGTCGCCCTCGCTCCAGAGGGCTGGAGCTGAGATTTGGGGTATTTGATTATTTATTTGGGGTATTTTATTATTTTGGGGGTATTTTATTATTTTGGGGGGTAGTTCATTGTTTATTTGGGGTATTTTATTTTTTGGGGGGTATTTCATTATTTTGGGGGTATTTTATTATTTATTTGTGTATTTTATTATTTTTGGGGGTATTTTATTATTTATTCGGGATATTTTATTTTGGGGGGGTATTTTATTATTTTTTGGGCGTATTTTATTATTTTCGGGGGCTATTTTATTATTTATTTGGGGTATTTTATTTTTTAGGGGGTATTTTATTATTTATTTGAGAGCATTTTATTATTTGGGGGAGGTTTTTTGTTTTGKTTTGRTTTGGTTTTTTTGAGGGGTATTTTATTATTTTTTGGGGGTGTTTTATATTTGGGAGCATCCCGGTCGGGGCTTGGGATGCTGACAGCRTCGTTGACTTATCCCACCCGCCGGAGGAGGATTGCAGAGACTCCAAGTAGGCAAGAAATGATGAGAAATAGAATTCCCTCGGCGGTATTTCACCTCGATTCGGGAAAATATGATGGGATAGAGATTTAACCCAGCCCTCCGAAATTCTGAGATCAGCTGCAAGAGATGAATTTTGGGGCAAATATTGCATGTACGGGGAATGGGAGCGGAGAGGGAAGATGCCGGGGGGGGGCTTTTTTGGTGCAAACCCCTCTTTAAAGGACTTTTTTTGGGTGCAGACTTCGGCTTGAATGTCTTTTTTGGGTGCAGACGCCCTGTTTTAAGGGCTTTTTTTGCTGCAAACCCCTTTTTGAAGGCCTTTTTTAGGTGAAAACCCCTTTTCGAAGGACTTTATTTGCTGCAGATCCCTGTTTAAAGTGCTTTTTTGGAGCAAACCACTGTTTAAAGTGCTTTTTTTGGTGCAAAACCCCCRTTTGAAGGACTTTTTTTGGGTGCAAACACCCGTTTAAAGTGCTTTTTTTTGGTGCAAAACTGCTGTTTGAAGGACTTTTTTGCTGCAAAACCCTGATTGAAGGGCTTTTTTGGTGCAGATCCTTTTCTGAAGGGCTTTTTTTTCTGCAAAACCCCTCTTTTATGGGATTTTTTTGGCGCAAAMCTCTGTTTAAAGTGCTTTTTTCAGTGCAAACCCTTTTTTGACTTGACTTTTTTTTTTGGTGCAAACCTCTTTTGGAAGGACTTTTTTGAGTGCAAACCCCTGCTTAACTCTATCCCAGCCGAAACCAGGACAAAGGGCTTTTTTGGGTGCAAACCCCATTTAAAGTGCGTTTTTTTCTGCAAACCCCTGCTTGAAGGACTTTTTTTGGCTGCAACCCCTTGTTTTAAGGACTTTTTTTTGGCTGCAGACCCCTGTTTAAAGTGCTTTTTTTGCTGCAAGCCCCTGCTTGAAGGACTTTTTCGGGTGCAAACCCCTGTTTTAAGGACCTTTTTTGCTGCAAACCCCTGCCTGAATGGCTTTTGTTGGTGGAACCCCCCAATTTATAGGACTTTTTTTGCTGCAAACCGCTTTGGAGGAGCTGCTAAAGCATCATCGGGGCGGGATGAGGATGGGGACGGAGCCTGGATGCTTGCGCAGGACACAGGGCTTATTTTGGGGGAAGAAGCTGGGATTTTAGGAGCAAGGAGGGAACCCGCTGACGGCTGCCTGCGCGGGGTTTTCAACGTGATTTAACCCATTTTCCTTCCTTTGCCAAGCAAAATACCCCCAAAATCCCTGTCCGTAATGCTTTTTTATTCTCAAGGACAATTAAAATAATACAGCCTTTTGCTAAAATAATTGCGTTTTGCATGCAAAAAGAAAAACCTCTGTTGTGGAGAAATTCATGTGACCCGATGATGCTCCTCCACGCCRTCCCGTGAGCAAAACCATCTCATTTTTAAGTTTTTATTTTCCTTTAATTTCAGCCCGGAGCAGGTGATGGAGGAGCAAACCCATCCTGGGGTGGGTAGCGGAGGAGCATCACCTGCATCCCCGTGGGCAGCATCCCCCTTTCCAACCATTTTTTTCTCCCGATAGCTTCGTACAGGTGGGAAAAGTATTTTTTTCCTGCTGTTTTCGGGGCAAAAAAATGAAGTTTTCTCCACTTTTCCCCCTCTTCTCCGTGCCGAGCGCTCGCCACCCCGCTGTCTGTTTTTCCTCGCCGAGGTTCAGTTCTAATTATGTTGATTTTCTCCAGCCCACCCCCCTCCTGGCAAGCTTATTAGGGGGAATATTTTTATTTATTATCATTTCGCCCAACTCCCGCCAGCATTTCCAATTACTCTCGCCGCTTCCTTGTAATTGTCTTTCCGTAATGGCTGCGAAACAATTGCGCTAAATGAGGTGGCTCCGGCAAGATGAGGGTTTCACTTCATTAAAGGCTAATGGATTCCCAGCTCCAGCTCTGTGGGCAAAAAAAAAAAAAAAAAAAAGGAAAAAAAAAAAAAAGGGGGGGGGAAAGAAAAAAAAAAAAGATATTTAAACAGCTTCTTTTATTTTATCGGGATAACTTTCCCCGGTATAAAGGGGTTTGGGTGTGGTTTTGGTGTTGGGTGTGTGTTGACGACCATTGTATTTGCAACATCGTCGAGGTGTGCGCGGGTTTTCCCCGTATCCAGGCTTGAACCTTTTTGGGTTTTTTGGGGATTTTTAAAATTGTTTTTCTCTACATTCCTGCTGGCTTGTAAAAGCTGGCTTTTCCCCATTTTTTTTTTGCTATATGTATAGCGATACACTGTGTTTGTTGCTATAAATGTAATATATATATTTATATATTCTAGAAATAGATGATACATAGCAATATAATAACATTGCTATATAATATAACATATAATAACATATTAATATAATACATGAATATATTCATAAGTAATTAAATAACTACATTATATAATTATATATTATAGAAATATATTGCTTGATATAAGCAATATATCAATATATAATGCTAGATATATAGCGATATAATATCTTGCTAATAATGATTATATTGCTATATATTATGTAGCATAGTTTATTTCTAATAACAATAATCATAGTGCTATATATGTTGCTATATAATCTATTTATTGCTATAAAATACCCATTTCTGCTACCAGACGGTATCTGCCCAGCAGCCAGGGGTAGAGACAAAGCTTTTTGGGTTTTGGTTGAAATTTGAAGGCTCACTGGGTATTATTTTTGCTCCTCAAGCAGAGATTATTTCAGCGTTATTTTTATTTACAAAAATGTCTTTATTTATTTTTTCCCCATTTTCACCATCCTTCCTCTGCGTTTTCCCTTCTTTTGCTGGATGCGGATGTGGTCCAGATGCTGGGATGGAGCCGGGATCCATCCTGGTACCACGCGGAGTCGGGCGCCACGGCTTAGGGATTTTTTATTTTTCTGCAAAAAATGAATCAATTCCCAGCAGGACTTTATTTTTTTTGCAAAAAAAAAAGGCAAAATCGAACCCTTGGCCGTAGCGTGATGCTCAGGGCCAAAGCGCCCCGACACGGACATCGTCAGCACAAGGGGCTTCACAGTAAAGTAAAATTCAGCTGGAAACTCACGGAAAACCCTTTGAAAAAGCAAAATTCCCAGTTAGGTGAAATGCTCAGAGCCAGACCCACCCTCAGAATTATCAGGTATTTGGGTAGACGTCTGAAAATGGGTAAAACCTGGGTTGAAGTGGCCATATCGCTTTCATAAGCATCATGCCTGCTAAATCTGCAAAAAATAGCTATTTTTGGAAGCAAGGTGCAAGGGGCACCCCAAAATGGAGGGGAAAATGCTTTAATCGTAGCGATCGTAGGAAAAATTGAATTATCGCCATCRTGGTGAAGGGGAAAAAGCCAAAAAACTTGAGAAAAGTTTTTGTTTTTTGAGAGAAGTGCGGAAGTTTGATAAAGGAGGTGAAAAACGGTAGCAGAAAGGGTTAATGCTTACAGAAGGTGGGATATATATATTGGATATATATTGGATATATTGCATTATATCCATCCATTGGATCTATTATATTGGATGGATATATTGGATGTAATATATATATATTGGATATACATTGGATATATGGGATATATTACATTATATCCATGCATTGGATCTGTTATATTGGATGTGTATATTGGATATTTTTTATATATATATATATATATGATATATATTGGATATATTTGATATATTACATTATATCCATCCATTGGATCTATTATATGTATCCATCAGATATATTATATCCATATAATATTATATCCATACTATTATATCCATATAATATATCCATTGAATATATATGTAGTATAATATCTCCAATATATCAATCCAATATATATTATACGTGTATTTTTTAATATATACCCTCTCTCTATATATCCTCTCCCCCCCATATATCCTCTCTCTGTATATATAGGATGGTTATATATGGAGACATTATATATATGTCTTCATCCACATTATCCAATTATATCCATGTAATATATCTAATAATCCAATAATACATATATTGGATGGATTTAATTGGATAATGTGGATGAAGACATATATATCTAATATACATATCTAATGTATGTATAATAATTGAATAATATATATTGGATGGACATAATTGGATAATGTTGGTGAAGATATATATATCTAATATATATATATCAAATATATGTATAATAATCCAATAATATATGTATTGGATGGATATAATTGGATAATGCGGATGAAGACATATATATATTTTATATCGATACGAAGTGGAAAGGCGGGTATGGCTGTTGTGTTAAACCGCTGGAATAGGGATTTACCCGCCAAAGCGGGGGAGCGCATCTTGCAATATCTCAGGAAAAATCCCGTTTTTTTTATTTAAAATGACTCTGAAAGCCGCTTCGCCGACCATCGCGTCCCGCGCCCCGTGGTTTCCTTTAGCTCCGTCTTGCGCCTGTCAAGTGTCTCCCCCAAAGACTGCCTGTGCCCCGTTAAAAAAAAAACATTAAAATAATAATTTTTGCCATAGGAACAAGGGTTTCTCGTTGTAAATATATTTATTTTTCTGCATAATAATGGAAATATGGAACCGTGCATCCTTCAGGGAGCCGTGAGAAATTCCCACGTGCTATCCCCTTCTTCCCTCTAAGAGATAAAAGGAGATAAAATGCGTTAAAAAAAACCTCTGCAAAATTTATCTTTTGAAGAAACTAACTGACCTTCAAGCCTTACCTTCCAGCAAGGTGCGCGCAGTGGGATTTTTCCTAGAAAAAATGGCATTTTTTAGGCACGCAACCTTTTGAAAACGCGTGTAGGTACCGAACAGCTTTGCAAAATTGGGGTGACTCAGGGTGGCACCATTTTTGGGGGGGACCTTAGATTTGCTTTAACTGTCCAGAGCTGCAATTTTAGGTTTAGAAAGCAGAAAAACCTCTAAAATCGGGATGGCAAAATCTCAGGCAATGGGGGCGGTGGCGGTTTGCACTGGACGATGCTGAAGCATCCGAGACGTGGTGCAAATTCAGCCCCCTCTCTGCAAAAAGCCGTCCCTTAAATAGATTTTGCAGGAGTCTGTGCACCCCGGAGGGAGAAAAGCAACGACCAGCGATCAGCCACGATGACGTGCAACCCTTTGCATCCTCGCCTTGCGCCGAAAGTGTGTTTTGGCGTCTGATTTGGGGCAAAATCTTGCATTTTTCGCAAAGGCGGCCGCCAGCTGCTGCTGCAGAGCTCCATTAACCCAGCGCTGGGATGACACCAGACCTCCACTTCGTTAAGTTGATGGCTCTTTGCTAATTTTCGCCCTGTCCTTTCGGGGCTCCTCGCCATCCGGCGACCGGCCGGGACGGATGCACGCCGTTGCCTTCATCCTTATTTTACAAACATCCTCATCCTCATCCTATTTAGCATCCGTGCTTGGGGGTTGCATCCCTCCAAGCTTTCAGCTCTCCTTATTTCCAAGGAATTTAAGAGCCTCCGTGTTTTTCCATGTGCTTTTCCTTCCCTGGGAACACAAACACCAGCTCGATCGGCAGAATAATTCGGGACATTATTTGGGATTACTTCGGCGCAGAGCAAAAAGCAGCCCTGATGGTGCAAGGATGGTGCGACCCGATGAGCCGAAATACTTAATTATTGCAGACGTGACCTTGCTGGGATGAGAGACCAGACGGCCAGGGATGCTCGCCTCCAAAAAAACCCAGGGCAGACTTGACGCCGGGTCTCCTGATGAAGCCAGCGCTCCCCGGCCTTAATTAGGCGTCCATCATTAAGCACAGAGCTCATATAACCGCGTGTCCAAACCTCCCCGGCCCCGGATCGCGACGTTACGGCACTCAAATGCATGAAAAAAAAGCCCGGTGTGGTTGCAGAGCATCACATCTCATCGTACCAGAGCTGCATCCTTATTAAAATAATTATAAAACCATTTTGCAATTAATATTTTTTTAGGATGCAATGTTGAACGGGGCTTTAGCGACACCCGGGGCTTAATTTATCTTCATCCCAGGGCAGAAAAATGTTGTAAAGCAGCTTCGTTGGCTTCAAAGCTCAGCAGAGGAATTATTTTCTGTCCCGTTTGGAAACTGGGTGTAATTTGGGCATGTGGTCAAGGACCCTTTTTTTCCTCCAGCTGTTGCATCGCTATTAGATTTGCAGGGAAAACGCCATTTTTTGCAGCTTTCTCTCTCCTGGAGTTACTTCTGGGGGTTAAATCTAGCACAGGTGTCCCAAGGGAGTGATGAAAAATCAGATGTTTCTGGGAAAAATCATCTTTTTTTAAAAAATACAGAGGGAAAAAAGCTGTTAATTGAATTTCAAAGCATGAGGATTCTTTTTTTTTTTTGAGGGTGGGTAAAGGACATGGCTGGACTGAATTACTCTGCACTTGGGACAGCTGATTTACCAATGCAAACAGGTGTCAAAAAACCCCCAAACCCCCAAAACCCCAAATCTAGAGGTTTTCTTATAAGCTTGGGAACTAAATACAGATTTTTTGGGGGGATTTGGTTGATTTGGGGTTGCTGGAAACCTTTGATAAAAGCTGAATATCCCTCGAAAAGCAGCATCACTGTTTTAACAGCCAAACCCTGTGCTCGGTGCAGAAATTATTAGCAGCGTGTGTTGTGCAAGAAATTTGGGATAAAAACCACCTTTTGACCGAAATACTGCCGAATTTGTGCGCCGGGGCTGCACGATGAGTTAAACGGTGGCAGCAAATGATTTTTGCAGAAAAAAAAACCACGCCATGGTAAGAAATAGCCCGTGGGGTTTTGGGGGAGTTGAACCAACTTACAGGCATGCCTGTACCACGCCGGCAGCGGGATGCAGACAGCCTGAGGCTGCCCTTCGCTCCGGAGCCAGGAGCGGGACGGACCTTTTGGGATCCAAACTGTGCCAGAAAGCATCTCTGTTTTTCCCAGCTAGTTTGGTTGGGTTAATAAAAAAACCATCGCCGCCTCGCCGGAGGGGCTGCGGAACGGCGCTGAGCCTCGCCGGGCTGCTGGCAGCCTGGGGAGATGTAAAAATTAGCATTTTTTTAAAAGTTGGATCAAAATGGAGAGTCGCTGAGCTTTGCTGTTAGCCAGTGTCTTTGCTTTGGTTCTAGCCAACATCTTCACTTTGCTTTTAGCTAGTGGCCTTGGTTCGAGCCTAGCCAGCATCCCTGGCTTGATTTTAGCTAGCGTCCATGGTTTGGTCCTAGCCAGCATCCTCGCATTGGTCCTAGTCAGCATCTTCAGTTTGATTTTAGCTAGGGTCCTCAGTTCAGTCCCAGCCAGCATCCTTGATTTGATTTTAACCAGCATCCTTGGTTTGATTTTAACCAGCATCCTTAGAGGAATCCTAGCCAGCTTCGTTGGTTTGATTCCAGCTTACATCAATCCTAGCCATCATTTTCAGTTTGCTTCTAGGTAGCGTCCTTGGTGCGACCTTAGCCAGCATCCTTCCTTTGGCCCTCGCGAGCATCTTCGGTTTGTGTTTAGCGAGCAGCCTTGGTTTGATAAGCGCCAGCACCCATGGCTTGATTCTAGCATCCGTGAGTTAATCCTACCCAGCATCCTTGCTTTGGTCCTAGCCAGCATCCCTGGTTTGATTTTAGCTAATGTCCTTGGTTCAGTTCTATGGAGCATCTTTTCTTCCGCCCTAACGAGCACCTTTGGTTTGAGTTTATCTACCGTCCTTGGTTCAATCCTAACCAGCACCCTTGGTTTGATCCTGGCCAGCACCCTTGGTTTGATCCTGGCCAGCATCCTTGGTTTAATCCAAGCCAGTCCCCGTGTTTGGATTTTAAACCTTGCTCCTAGCCAGCATCCCCGCCAGCATCCTCGGTTTAAATTTAACACAATTTCCAGCTTATRTATGTAAATATATAAATATATATATATAAAAAAATATATTCCCGACGGCTGCGACGGGGCCGGTGCAGCCCGCTGCACCCAGCATCCTCTGAGCAGCTCTTGCACAAACCAAGTCCTTGCAAAAACCAAGCGCTTTCCCTTCCCAAATCCGCCGCGGCGTGGCATCTTCCTGCTTTTCATCTAGTTTTGGCTGGGTATTTTAGCTTTAGCTGATGCAAAAATGAAGTGAAGGGGCTTGTGCTTCAGAAGAAACTCAATCCGTATCTGGAGTTTCTAGAGCATGGGGTAAGGAGCTGAATTTAGGCATTTTTATTGCCCATTCCCATTTTTTTCAGCGATTTTTCACGGTAGATCGTCCCAGCGAGTGATGGGTGGCAAATCCCCAGCTGGTGTTAATGCAGGGAGGGGATGGCGGTTGCGTGTGCGGTGAGACCTGCCCAAGTTCAAGCCAAGCGTTTGCTTTTTCTTGCCCTAATGAGATAAAAAAACTGAGCAAAAAAAAAAATACTGACGAGCTGCGTTTTGCCCAGGTGTGTGAGAAATCAGGATGAGCATCCCCAACGCCACGGCAGAGCTGCCACACTTGCTCATTTACTTAAAATTCAAGCTAAACTCTGCAAAACAGTSTTTTCCTCCCCGTTTTGGGGATGCTCGGGCTTCAGCGCAGGGATGCACGCACCTCTCCGCTCCCGCATCCCTTGAAAGCTGCAGCAGCCGGTTGCGTTCTCCGGTTGTAAAGATAATTAAGTTGCATTTCTGCGCGTTGTTTACTGTTCCTCTGAACCAACAGTTCCCCAGAGACTTCAGCTCAGGCTTTTTTTTTTTTTTTTTTTTTTTCTTTCTTTCCTTCTTTCTTTCCTTCCTTTTTTTTTTTTTTTTTGCAAACCTCCTTGCAAGCGCATTCTTCATTATGCTTCGCTAACAATTTTAATTTTACTATTATTAAACCATCCCAGACGCTGCCTTATTATGTGCCTTGGAGCTGAAATTCCTGAATTGTAGTGGTGGTGGTGGTGGGGTGGGGGGAACGACTCACATCTGGGCTTGTTCTGCAGATGTTTGCTCTGCTTTATGAAAAAGCAGACATTAAAGCCCGACGTCGAAATGATTTTGCCCCGGGATGGGTTTGCACAGGTCGGCGCGGGATGGGAATGGCCTTGGCACAAAGAGGAACCCGAAAACTTATTTCATCCTGTGCAGGAGCCGGTTGCGAAAAGACCTCGTCTCGGCTTGGCTTTTTTGGAAAAAAAAAAAACAATTTTCACCCTGGAAAAAAAGAATAATTAAAACAAAATGAATAGGAAGGATCAGCACAGGTAACTCGGCAAGCCAAAAACCTAAATTTCCGCCATCAAACCCTATTTTGCACTTTTTTCTCCCGATGTGGGAGTGAAAAAACCACCCCAGACACCTGGGAGCATCACTCGCGGGACCTGGCAAGTTTAGCATGCAAAAACTGTACATATTTTGCTACGAGGACTCCTGTGCGTATGCTTGCGTTTGCATGTTTGCATGTGCATGATTGCATGTACGTTTGCGTGTTTGCATGTGTGTTCGTATATGTGCACGTGTGCACGTGCATGCTTGCACGTGCATTTGCCTGTTTGCCTGTGTGTTTGCGTGTTTGCACGTGCATGCTCGCGTGTGCATGCTCGCATGCACGTTTGCATGTTTGCACGTGTGCTTGCGCGTTTGCGTGTGCATTTGCACGCGCAGGTTCATGTTCACATGTGCATTTGCATGCTGGCATGTGCGTTTGAACGTGTGCATGTGTGCATGTGCATGTTTGCCTGTGCATWTGCATGTGCAGGACTGAATGTGCATTTGCAAGTTTGCACGTGCATTTGCAACTTTGCACGTGCATGCACATACATATTTGCATGTATGCAAACGCATGCATATGCACAAAAGTCCTCGTAGCAAAATATATACGTTTTTTGCATGCTAAGACCCCTGCGCAAGCCCGGTGAGGCAGGGATGTGTGCTCCTCGCAAGCAGCACACGCAGATACAGCCCCCCATATGCAGCTCTCCTGATTTACACACCCTCAATAACTTTCTTTTCTTCCCATTATCTCTAACCCATATACTCCAGGAAGTTTAATTTCTTCTCGCTAGTAATCACCATTAAATAGAAATTGTCTTTTTCTGTGTAAACATGTCATTAGCGAAGCTGGTTTCTGCAGGGTCCAGATTTCATTTTTATTAAAATGAAACATTTTTCGGCTCCTTACTGTGTCCGGAGATGAAGAGGATAATTTTAACCCGTTGGGTTGGCCACAGATAATTGCGCCGGCGTTTGATTGGGGCGATTAGGGAGATCTCCTCTTTTCATGCAGAAGAATTTGCATTTTTCCCCCTTCCTTCTCCGAAGCGGAGTCATGCTTTCCTACACAGCCAGTTTTAATGAGCGTTATCAATCCTAATGAATGTATTTTCATCTTCGCTTTATTGGCTTGTTTTTTATTAGGGAAGGGCTGAAAAACAGGTCCAGGTGAAAACTCGGGGTGGGAAGAGGCACCAAATTCCGGCTTCTTTTCGCGAGGATGGCGGTCGCTAAGGAAAATCTCCTTTTTTTTTCCCCCATCGTGAGCATCTGGGTTATTGTGGAGCACGGAAAGCATCCCTGGAATGATGCAGTGGGTTTTTTTTTTTTTTTGGGGGGGGGGGGAGGTGGTTTTGGTGCCAGGGGTGGCAAACGGCCGCTGGCATCGTCCTTCGCCTGTTCCGTTCCCCCAGCGTCTGCTTTCTGCAGCTCTTTGCCCCCATCCCGCAGTAACCTCGTGGGTCCCGGCGTGCCGCCTCCGTCTCTCGTCCGGTACCGCTGTGGAAAGACCTTTTTCCCCCCCAAATACCCAGGAAAAATAACGAAGCTCAAGTATATAGAAATACATATACACGATAGATAGAACTACATATATACGAGATATAAAAATGTATGTTAAAATACATAATATATATAATATAGTCTGTATTATTCCCATTATATTCTATATATTCCCATATATGGGAATAATATGTATTATTTATTGCTCCATATAGGTCATATCATATCATATCATATCACTGTACCATACCATACCATACCGTACCATACATATATATGATATAATATAATACATGGGAATAATAGATAATATATATTGGAATAATACATAATATATTATATATTCTTCCCATCATATAATATATATCCATATATGGGAATAATAGAGAATAAATAATTTATTGTTCCCATATATATTATAATATATATCATAGCAGAGCATAGCATATATATAATATAGGGGATTAATATATAATATATTATTGGAATAATAACTAATACAGTCTATATTATTCCCATTTATTATAACATCTAACATGTAACGTAACATATACAACATATATAACATATAACATATATAACATATAACGTATAATGTATAATGTATAATATATAATAAATATATAACATATAACATATAACATATATTATATAATAAATGGAATTAGGTGACCTTGTGGCCTCTCCCCTCTCTCTCTGCTGTACCCAGACCTTGAATTTTCTGGCTGCATTACTAAAAAGACAGCAAATTAATTCTGAATATACCATATACCATATACAATCCATTCGCAACGCTCGCTTTGGCTTCGAAAACAGAGTTTCCCATTCCCGTGCTACCCGGAAAATCATATTTTCAGAGGCAGGGGAGCAACAGATTCCCCCCARTCCGCCTCTCGGCATCCCCAAAATGCAGATTCCCTGCCGGTACGGGGACCCCGGCTGCAACCTCTCTCCCTGCCCCTCGCCCGCAGCAGATTTAACTTATTTATTTAAAATCCCAGCTCGGAGGAGCGTGGCCGGAGCCCGGCCGCTCGCCGTTCGGATGCTGTTTGCACAAGCCCACTGGGGGACAGCGAGGGATTATGGGGCGACGGGAAAGCGGCTCGGCGAAGCGGATTTCAACCTTTTTTTCCCCAAACTGCTCCGACGAGCTTGCTTTTTTCTTGCCTTTTTTTTGCTTTTGCTTGCTTTTTTTTTGCTTTTCCTTCCTTTTTTTTTTGCTTGCTTTTCTTTTGCTTTTCCTTGCTTTTTTTTTTGCAGAGGCGTGCAAGTGGCCAAGCCTCCTCTCCCAGCTAGGAATTTGGGGTGAAAAACGCCCTTTTTGGGCCCAGAGGCTCATTTCTCCCCCAAATCGGGTTTTTTGGGGGGGATATTGCTGCAAAAGGAAAACATCGCCTGGGTAAGTAAATTCCCGCGGTTGCTTCTGTGCCTGGCGGAGCGTCCCACTAACATCCACAAATACCCTGAAACAGAGCTTTTTCCCCTCAAAATGCAGCAGGATTGTGGCCTGGTTGCTCCAGAGAAATTAAATTGTGCAGAACCCCCCTATTTTGGGGAAAAAAGAGAGTGGAAATAGTCATTTGTGGAAACAAGAGGGTGCCGCCTTGTCTCTGTCACCTGGAGTTTTGCAGCCGGGTTTGGGGGCGGTTTCAAAAGCATGGGCCTCAATTTTGCAGGAAACTTAACCCGTGTTACGGAGATGGTTGAACTGATTCAACGCTTCCAGCGCAAGTGTCTGGACCGATGCAAAGTTGCAAAGGTCCAGGCAAAGTTGCCAAAAAAAAAAAAAAAAGGCAAACAGGCATTGCATTGCGAAGTTGAAAAAGAAAGCAAATGGGCATTGCATTGCAAAGTTGCAGAAAATGCAAATACACATTGCACTGGAAAGCTGCAAAAGTGCAAGCACGCAGCGTGTTGCAGAGTTGCCAAAACCAGCAAGCACGTTGCATCGGAAAAACTGCAAACACATTGCATTGCATAGCATCGCAAAAACCGCAAACAGATTGTATTGCAAAACCTCCAAACACATTTAATTGCAAAACCTGCAAACGCATTGCATTGCAAAACCCACAAACACGTTGCATTGCAAAGCCTGCAAACGCATTGCATTGCATTGCATTGCAAAAACCTCAAACACATTGCGTTGCAAAACCTGCAAACACATTGCATGTCATTGCATTGCATCGAAAAACCTGCAAACACATTGGATTGCATGACATTGCATTGCAAAAACCGCAAACACACACATCGCATTGCAAAACCTGCAGACGCATTGCATTGCATTGCATCGCAAAAACCTTCAAACTTGCAAAGTTCCTCAGGTGCCAGCGTAGAGTCGATTTATTGCCGTTGCCAACAAATTAGTTCCAGTAACTCCATGTTTTTCTGACGCGAGGAATGAATTCCCTCTTCTGTTTTGCCTTTGGAAACTCAAGTTTAACGATGGGAATCTTTCTTTGCACAGAGGATTACCCCTGCCCCCTTTTAATTCATAATCCTTTTTTTACCGTTTAGCTTTTCTTATGTGACCTGCGGCCTATCCCCAAACAGGGAGCTTGCGATCCCAAATTTGTTGCTTATTACAAAGTAAAAAATGATTTATTTTCCTTTGAGCGTGGTTTTTCCCTGCTCAGGCTGAGCAGTTTTGCAGACGCCAACTTCAAAAGTTGCTTTAAGCCTGTTCGAAGCTGTTGATGCTGCCGGAAAAGGGGATGCTCTGGCCGAGCATCGTTAGTACTGGGGCCATATTATTGTAATTTAATATTTGTTAAGTGATCACGGTGTATTTTGGGCAACTAAAATTAAGCCTCGCGAGCGGTTTTTCCGGATGATATGCAAAAATTTGTGTTCCATTTGTTGGCCCTGGATGCTCAGCTCCTCGCCCTGGCGCTGGAATGCATCTGTGGGGCCGATGCAGAGTGATGGCTCCGAGGCCGGATGGCGAGAGGTGATTCCGCAAGCCGGGATTAATCCTTATTCTTAATTTTAAAAAATCAATTATAAATTTCTTTCTGGTTTTGGGTTGCATCCAGCTGTGGGGAAACATCTGTAAAGATGTTAAACCCTGGTTGGGTTGCTTGAAATTCAGATTTTTGCTCCAAAACTCCCAAACCCACCAAAACGCCAATGCAAAAACGGGGGTTTAAGGACCGAAATTAGTGCGAGGTTTAATTCTGGTATTTTCAAACTCTGGAGTTTATGTTCCCATGGCAACCAGTATTTTTATCCTGTTGGTTTGGCGCCTTGCGAGATGGAGCCGTCGGGAAATATCTTCCCTCCTGAGACCCGAGAAGGTGTTGGGGTCAGGTCAGAAGAAAAATAAAAATAAATCCCCGCCCGCCAATGAAAAAAAGTATGCAGGAATTTGGATGACGTCCCTCTCGAAACGAGCAAAAAAAAGGCAATTTTGGGGATGCTGCAACCCATCGGGCCACGGGTCCTTGTGCCACTCTCTAAAACACACCAAAAAACCCCGGAAACAAATGAAAACGAATAATTTGTGCTGGAAAAATCTCATTTTTCCATCTCTCTGTCATTTTTACACGCTCCGGTTTGGGATGTGTCTTTATGGGCTGAGTTGGAACTCAAGGAACTCAAGAAAGCGAGGAAAAATATCCCAAATTTTCAATGGAATAAAATTATCCAGACCCAAACCAGCCTTTATCTGTGGAAAATTATTTATATTGAGCTGCTTTTGCCCCGCCAAATCTCATCACCACCGTATTACCCGGGGTTACTCGCCGGCGTGATGCATTTTATGTTTTTAACAATTTCTCCGAATTTTTCAGAGTTCAGGTCTGCTATTTATTGTAATTTTATTTTTTTTCCACTGGAGACAAGCTCCTTGCTGGAATTCCCTAAAAATCAGTGAAAATGGAAAAAATTGGGGATTTTCAGAATTTTACGTATTTGGACTTTTTGGTAGGAACCGATGCCCACGGGTCGCATTAGCAGGGCGAGATGAGGCAGGAGAGAGAAATACAGATTTTAAGGTGAAAAGGACCTTAAAACTGTAGGATTTTGCTCCTAACCCCCAAAACGAGGAGAATGTCACCCAAAAACAATGCCGGGAATTTAGGCAAAGTCTAAATTGGGTTGAGGTTACCGCACTCTCCCCCTAATATTCAAACCATATATATATTAATTAATTTTTAATATTAATTTTTTCCCGTGACTGGGGGGGTTCTAGCATCAAGCGGCTCCTGGCCGTTGGTGAAAGCACCAAATTAAGCAAAAATTAAAGATTATTGTACCGTATTTTTTCTCTCGCCTGACTCAAACAATGCTGTTGGCATAGAAACAGCCTTTTGTGGAAAGGTCACTTGCAAGGAGGGTGGTTTAGGTGTAATTCAAGGAGATTACAGGGGATTAGGGTATGCTTAGATATATATTTTTTATAGAGAGAGGGTGCGTGTGTATCCTAGTGTACATATATATATGCATATATACTCATGTGCGCATGCATACCCACATATATATGTATACATTTAGACATATTTCTTTAAAGGAAATATGATAAAGGAGCAATATCCAGGAAGGTTTGCTAAATTAAAAAGTCTACGATAAAGGTTTTATTTTTTTCCTTTTTTTTTTTTCCTATTTTCCCCCCACTCCTCGCCGCATGCAATGGGGCGATATCGGAATGAAGTGCTTCTCCTCTGTGTTTTTCGCTTGGCTTTAATTAAACCTCAGGCAGGGCTGGAAAAATGTGGCGAGACGAGATAATTGCGCTTATTCCCCGCGCGGGGCTCTAGCCCGGGCTCAGAAAAAAAAGAGAAAAAGAGAAATTTTGGGGGGAGATGCAAAGGTGATGGAGGGCGGCCGAGCTGTTCCGTCAAGGATGATGGAGCTGTGAGCTTTGGGACGAAAAACTTGCTTTACAGCCTGGCGACGGCTCCAAAACCACCGGTTTTCGTCCCATTTTGCAACGCTGCATTTTTACACCCTGCTCCTGGAACTAGAAAAAAACAATAAAAATAAWTTTTTTTTTACTGCAACCAGTCTGGATTGCCTTTATTTTATTTTTTTTCCTTTTTTTTTTTAAATTTTTTTTTTGGCAACGCATGACCAAGGCTGGAATTTAAAAGGTGAGATCACTGGAAAATTACATTTATATTGGATAAAAAAAACACCCCCCGTGCACGGGCTCCCTGCAGCTGGCGCGAGCTCCTGGTGCCGTTTCCCC
This sequence comes from Phoebastria nigripes, assembly GCA_035582835.1. Taxonomy (NCBI): domain Eukaryota; kingdom Metazoa; phylum Chordata; class Aves; order Procellariiformes; family Diomedeidae; genus Phoebastria; species Phoebastria nigripes. The sequence goes on from JAYKAV010003236.1 coordinate 316,515, forward strand.
CCCAAATCCCCCAAGCTGGTGCGGGTGAGGGGGTGTCATTAATGCAAAATACAGTGAAAATACCCCCAAAATCAAATGTTGCCTCTTCTAGATGAGAAAAACCATCTTTTTTCCGGGCTTTTTCCCCACTATTAAGGAAAATCAGTGYGTTGAAAATGGTTCTGGATGGTGGAAGGGGCTTCCTGCACCCTAATTTTTATCCTGTTGGGATATAATAAGAGATAAAAGCTGTGGAAATATGGAAGGAACTGGTAAAAAAAGGGTTCAGAGAGCCTACAATAACAAAAATCCCTGTTTCTCTTCTCTTCCCGTGTAGCTATAACAGACCGTGGTAGCAAACATTTGGTTCGGATTACTTTTTGGTGATTACAGCTTGTCAGAAAATATTGTTTGCATCCTGGAGGAAATATTATATTTTAACTTTGTTTTCATTCCAAGAAGTCAAAATATTGATTTTTATAGATACATTTTTTTTTTTCACGGTAAAATTCCAAAAGCATTTTCTGTTTGGACACATGGAAGCAAAAAACTATCGGCTCCGTCTGCAGACGTGAAATGTTTTGACATTTTTAAATGTTAGTTTCCAATTGACATTTCAACTTAAAATAGCATTAAAATGGCACCGAGTGAAGCTGTTGATTCAAACCAAAAATTAAATTTCATTGAGGCATTTCAAAACTTAATGTTTTTCTCCGTTCTGAACTAGCGCTTTGGAAAAAGGAGCATTTATTGCTGAAGAAATCAAATATTTCCCCCTAGTTTTGGTATTAAATAGTCCAACTCACTTTACCGCAGGACGGTGGTCACCACGCTGGACCCCCTCCAGCTGCCCACTTYGGTGCAGATCAGACAGCAAAGAAGGGGTTTTTTTCCATCTAACTACAATATTGGATAAATCACCGCATATTCCTCAAAAAAAAAAAAACAAAACCCAAATAAGTCACATCAATTGAAAAAAAACCCCAAACTTGTATTTATTCCCGTGTTGGTTGATGGCCAACGGCRTTGGAGGTGGGATGTGCCTATTCAGTGGGGAGCAGCTGTGTAGGAGATCAGCCAATAATATCTCAACGGAGAGCCGAAAAGCTACAGCAACCCTCAAAATCGTTTTTACTCTTATTTATCCCAGTCTTTGCAGCTCCTGTTTCATGGTAAATAAAATGGGGGCCAACATCGAGCGCAGATAAACCAGCCATGTCCGGCGCAGGCGGCCATATGGCAAGTTGATTGTGCAGCGTGTTGACTTGTATTGGTTCCCAATTAATTCATTGGCTCAATTTCTCATTTGATTTTGGTTATTTATTTGGTAGGTCATGTTTTTGGGCAGGTTTTGGGCGTCTTGGTGGTTCCTTGGGGGAAAGCGGCCATTGGGAGGGGGAAAGCCAGAGAGGGACTTGCAAGTTGAGGTGATTTGGATGTTTTCTCTGGTGCTGATGGAAGGGTTGGGGCAAGGCTGGAGGCGGTGAGGAAGGGTCTTCTCGTGGGTTGACGTGGTTTGGGTTGGAGAAACGGCATTTCTGAATGCCCAAAAGGTGATGAGCACCTGGAAGTTGGAAGAAGGTTGGAAGAAGGTTCTTCTTCCATCACCCCAACAAAGAAACAGAGAAAACTCCATTTTTGGGGGTTGGTTTTGGGTCCTCCGGTGGTGCTGATCAGCATCTCTGGAGTGGAAATGCGCGTTTTTTTCCCTGAGAAAGGCTCTTTTCTACCCTCTGACTAATTCTCATAGACGGCTCCTCTTGGAATAGACCTCATGGCCTCTTTCCACAAGTTAGAACTAAGAAATATTTAATAAAGAGGTGATTTAAGCTTCGGGAAAATTTCCGTATGAAAAATTACTGTTTCCACTGGGTCACTCAATGGCTCTTTAGAAAGATCTTCTCAAGTTTGACCAGAATTGATGGCCAAGCCTGCAACTGCAGAGTGCTGTTTCCAGCCCAAATTGCCAAACGAGGTTATAAATAGTCTCTTTCTGGGGATTTCTTGCAATATCTGAAGTYACTTTATAGCGGCGTTTGATTTTTATGGCAGTCTTCGGGCATTGGCTTGAGTCCTGCTTCTACGTAACACAGTAATCAACRCAGGGTTGGCTCTTCTGTGAAGGGTCAACACGTTACTCGTTGCCGTTGTAGTCATCGATGCAGGGTTGGCTCTTCTGTGAAGGCTCAACGCGTTGCTCATTGCTGTTGTTTAATAACTGCTCAAATAAATCCATGTCAGTAAATGCTTCATAACCATGGTTTGTTGGGGAAGCAGAACATCTATTTTCAAGATCTTTCCAGAATTTGCCTTTTTCTCGCTTGGAATTTGACTAAAAATAGGGAAATTCTCAACTTCCACGGAAATGAAAGCACCGAAAGATGATGATCTAGGAACATCCTAATGTTGAGTTTCTGGATGTGAACTTTATGGCTTTCATTAATTTTCTTTGAATATTACTAACTAACAAGCATGGATCAACACTAATTGACTGGTCAACGGCGCAGCTTAACACCACACCCAACACTCCATGGGGTAAACACTACGTCCACGCTTAGTCTCAAATTGCCAAATTTCATTTTGATGGAAAAAATCCTGAAAATACGCATCTTTCCACGAGAAATGTTGGATTTCCTGGACCTGCATTCTTCATGGAAGACCTCCATGGTTTTTTTTATGTGCGCTGAGTGCAGACATCGATAACAACACCTTGTACCGAGGCGCGTGGAGCACATGCAGCTCAAATCTATCACAGCCTTACTGCAGGCTATTAATAGTTTATTAACTCCATTTAAACTCTGCCTAAAAGCTCCCGGTGTGCCAAGTGTCTCTGCATAGAAATTATTAAGAAAAGAGGTTTTTAATCGAATTACAGAGTGGCGCCAGGGCAGTTTTGCAACCCGCGTCGTGCCCTGCGTAGCCACGTTTCTGCAAATATTCATGTGCATATTCATGTGCAATATAATATTGGTGAATTTTGGGGGATGTGCTCCCTCTTTCCATAAGGATTGGAGCATTGCTGGAAAAAAAATGCTTTCCAGGAGCTCGTTCAAAGCGGCATTTCTTGCTGAGCCAACCCGAAGCCTGAGGTTTTGCATGAGCAACCAAAAGTGGACTGAATTTTGCAGGGATGAATATTTGAAGCCGACTGCCTTGGAGTAACTCAGGTAAGGGGAAATCCCTGAATTTTAGAAATCCATTCCCATAACAAGAAAAGAAGAGTTTTTCCAGCTTTCTCCTACCTATGGGGGAACTCAAAGTTTGGGGAAGGGCTTACGGATGGTGAAAAATTTTCTGCTGCTGGAAGTTTTATGCCCCAGAGATGGGAACTTACAATTTATGTTTATTTTTATTGCTGATACACGCCAAGGGGGGATCCCATCATTTGATCTCAAGCGCTCCCTTCCTGCCAAACATGGAAAAAAAATTTTTTTATTTCATTTTTTTTCCCTCCTTCACTTTGCTGTGATGTTTCTTTGTCTCCCGTCAGTCCCCGGGTATCGAGAGTCAAGCCGGGACATTAATATTGATGCGGACCTCAGTTATTAGGAGCTGCATTTCCGAGCGTGCCAGCAGCATATAAATACTATTACTGGGTAATTAGTGAGCATCAAGCTGAGTCTGGATTGAGCAGGGCTTGGTGTCCTACTTCTGGGTTGTTTTTTTTTTTTTTTACACTGGGTTGTTGGGGTTTTACCCCGAGTAGGAGGCGGAGAAATGGAAATCCCAGCTCGGGAGCACCTGGATGCTCAATGAAACAGAAAGAAGCAAAACAGAGAGGAAAAACTGGAAGAAAAAAAGATCTCCCAGGGTTTTTYCTTTTTGAAAACCTCCTGTATTTGAAATGCAAAATCACTTCCGAGTTTCTTACTCATTTTTCACCTTTTTTTTTTTTTTTGGTTGCTTCTATCCCTTCTTGCCGTGGTGGGGGTTTCTTGGTTTGCGATTTCTCTTCCTGTGCCCCACTTTAATTTTGCTCCTCAAGTCCTGTAAAAGTTTGGGAAAGCTTTCATGTCTCCAAAGGGCAAATGCAACTGGGTTGCTCTGGTTGGATGTACCTCGTGTTTCCTCGCTCTCCAGCCCTTTTCTGGATGGAGGAAACCCTTTTATTTTATCCTYTCCCACATTCCCTTCTCCCCAGTCAATACAAGAAGGGTTTTTCCATCCAAACACAGACGAGGAGACATCCCAGGGTCGTGGCTCTGTCACCAGATCCTTCCCTTTATCCCATCACGGGGCTTCGATTGAAACACCGTGTGAATAATTAAGGGGCTTTTTGCATCTTTTATGCCTCTGAACTTCCACTAAAGGGGGTTTTGAGATGCTGCTGCCTGCAAAATAGCGTCTGAAGGTGAAAAAACCCTCAATTTTGCATGAGCTAAAAGGGACGTGGCTGGGGAGCAGGACTTTGCCAGGGAAGCCTCCGAGGTTTAACGCATTAATTTCATGTGTTAACATTGGAGAAAGGGCGTCTGTGGTGAACGCAGCTTGGCCTCGGTATTTCCCTGCCTGGAAGCATCAGGAAAGTGGGGAGGTTTGGGGTTTGTGGGGAGCCATCAGGTAAATCACGGGGGTTTGCTGCAACTGGGGCAAATCATCGCGTCTCACTGCTTTTGGGGGCAAATCACTGCGGCTCACTGCACCTGGGATTAAATCACTGCAGTTCACTGCTTTTGGGGTTAAATCACTGTGGCTCACTGCATCTAGGGTAACAGTGGCTCACTGCATCTGGGGGGGCAAATCACTGCAGCTCACTGCACCTGGGATAACAGTGGCTCACTGCTTCTGGGGGTAAATCACTGCAGCTCACTGCTTTTGGGGTAAATCACTATGACTCACCTGGGGGTAGATCACCGCGGCTCACTGTATCTGGGGGTGAATTACTGCAGCTCACTGCACCCAGGGGTGCAACCCCAACTTCTCGCCCTGCTCCGAGCCCTCCCTATGTTACCGTCCCCACCTTTTTTTTTATTGCAGCTCGGTCACTGGCTTTCCCTCACCGTGGGGGTGTTTTGGGTCAAATCTTCCTGTTTTTAGACCTCTTCATTGCTTGAGGCTTTTAATAGGTTTGCTGGGAGGAGGCACAGCCTCGTTAGCAGCGTGCTAACGGGAGCACGCCTGCATCCCCCTGCTTTCAGATGCTAGCGGAGGACTTTTCCTTTCAGGGGCCGGCTGCATCCCGGGGCTGCGCGAGCAGCAACATGTGGGCTTTGGCAGGGCGTCTGCGTCAAGCTGCTGGAAAAGATTTTAAATTCCCAACTAATTTCTTTTCCGCGAAACAAATGAATCTTCAGAAGGGCCTTTCCTCACAGCTGCTAAGCCATTTAATTTATCTGAGTCATTTACAATTTGTGATGGGACTGTTAATAGCCTGATATGGGGATCAACATCACTTAGACGTGGGGGTTGGTTTCTGGTTGGTTTTTTTTTTTTGGCCTTTTGGGTTTTAATTTCTTTCTGGATTTGCCCCCAGAGGCACAAAGCTGTGTTTGGAAAACGTCAGCTCCATCTCCCCAGCCCCTTTGTCATGCCGGGGCAGCTCGGGCTGAAAGCGCAAACCGCAGCCCACCCATGGGGACGTGCCGCCCTGCTACTACTTAACTGCTTCAAAGTACCTGTCTGTGATATGAAACATGCCGTAAAATGAATATATTCCAGATGTCCCTGCAAATTCCCCTCAGCTTCGCCATCCACCTGAAGGCGGCCAACGCGGCGAGGCTCCTCGGTCCCCGCTGCTTCGCTCGCTGCCCGAAGGAGCAGGATGGTGGCCCATTTGGGGTTGTAGTTTGCGGGGGTGGCCATCACCAGACCAGGGTGATGCCCCCAGGTCCTGCCCAGTGCAGTGTGGGGTGAGGGATGCAGCCAGTGAGGGCCCAGGGGGTGATCACCCTCCTTGGGATTGGGGAAGGGGGGGGGGTGTCCATCCTTGGGTTTTGGGGGGATCTTCATCCTCGTGGCTGGAGGGGACCTCTCTCCTTGGAAGGTCTTCATTCTTAGGTTGGGGGATCTCCATCCTTGGAGTTTGGGGAATCTTCATCCTCAGGGTTGTGAAGGTCCTTGGGTTTTGGGGAYCTACATCCTCAGGGTTGGGGGGATCCCTGTACTTGGGGTTAGGGGGATCTACATCCTCGAGGTTTGGGGGTCTCCATCCTCAGGTTTTGGAGATCTCCACCTGTGGGGTTGGGGGATCCCCATCCTTGTGGTTGGGGGGATTCCCATGCTTGACATTAGGAGGATGTCCATCCTTGTGTTTTGTGGAGCTCCATCCTTAAGGCTTGGGCATCTTCACCTTCAGAGTTGGGGGGGGTCTCCATCTTTGGGTTAGGGGGATCTCCTTCCTCAGGGTTGGGGGGCAGATCTTCATCCTTGGGGTTGGCAGATCTCCATCTTTGGTTATGGGGGGCCTCCATCCTCAGAGATTCTCTATCCTCATAGTTAGGGAATCTCCATCCTTGAAGGTTCTCCATCCTCAGGGTTAGGGGATCTCCACCCATGGAGGATCTCCATTCTCCATCCTGGATGAAACCAGGACCCACAGCCTCCTCCATACCATAACACCCACCTTGCGTAGGAGCCATGAGGGGTCTAGCCAAGTTTGTGCCCTTGGATGACTGCAGTTTTGAGGTGATGGGAACCTGCTCCATGAGCAGAGCAGGTTCCTACCTTCTGGCCAGCTCAGCAACCATGACCTTAATTTATTTAAAAGCTCCACAGAAAACACACAGTGGGGGTGTTTGGTGTTGAGTGGGGTATTTCCAGGAGACACGGGCAACAATTTCTTGGGTACCCTCCATGTTGGTCCTGGTTGGCTGGGAGGACCATAGAAAAGCTGGAATAACGGTGGTGTAGAAGGCAATGAAGTAGGTACAAAAGCTAAAATTACTATTCATCACTAATATGGCACTAATTAATTTTTAAACAGCCTCACTGGGGACCTCATTGCTAAAACATGATGTTTTCTCCTCCGGCATCATAACTGTTAACTCAAAATAAAGCAGAAGAAAGCCAGAAAAGATGAGGAACCACAAAGTCCATCAGACGGCATCTGAGCCGCCTGCTTGGAGGGGATTTCTCTGATGGCCAAATCCTGCCGCTGTGCCTGGGGGGGGACGCTCTATTACACCCCTCCGAGGGGATTTTTCTGGGGGTGGGGAGTCAAATCCAGCTTCCCCGGAGTGCAGAAATGTCGCCTGAGCTGTGAGCACGCTGGGAGCAAAGGGAAAAGCTATTTTCGGCTCTGCTCTCACCTGTCTCACTTTACCCGAGCGTGGCTTTCCTGAATATTTTTAGCCGTGTTTTATTACCGGTCGTGCAAGCCCCAAACTGGGGGCGATTATTACCAGTGCACTCACTCACACATAAGTTATTTAATTCAGTCTTTGGGAGCGCTAAGAACAGACTTTCCTGAACATTTTCATTGTCGCTGACATCTAGATCAACACCCAAATATATTTATTTGACATTTCCCATCACGCGATACGTGGAGTATTGCTCTTAAAATGGCCAGAGCTGGAAATGCTTTATCTTCCATTTATGTTTAATTATTCTTTAATTATTTGGACACTTTTCTCGCCACCACGTTGAGTCCACCTATTAATTCCAGCCTTTTAAGTTTCATCTTCTCCAAAAAGAGGGGAATTTAGCAAGCTTCTGCAAAGTTATTTAAAAAAATGTCAAGTTCAGTGATTTTATTTCCAGCCCCCTGTTTACCTTTTTATTTTAAAATTAGGAAATTCGGTGGCTCGGGGCAAATGTTCCCTGCCATTCTCCGGGGCTGATGGTACTGGGATCTGGCCTGAACCAGGTCGAGTGTAAAAAATTACAATCGCACCATTGCAATGATTTTTTTTTGCTGTTGGGGAGAGGCTTTGCCGCGTGCCGGTAGCAACCCTGGGGTCACGGAGGGCTGCGACGGAGGGGAGCACGCGCGCCCCCAGACGGGGTGATTTCTGTTTCCATATGGAAAAGGGATGTGGCATCTGGTTTCACTCCCAGCAGCTGGCAGCTTGAAGCCTGTGTTTTGCGTGGTGCGGAGTAAAGAGAAAATAAAGTGTCGAATTGTTTGGCATTATCAAGGATTTCTGCTCCCCAGGACTCCTGCATAAAGAGATGGAAATTTTAGCTGCTGGAGCCAAGAAACACACAGAAGTATATGAATTTATTACATTTTATCTCATTCCCCTGCAAACAGCGCTGGAAATGTCAAAAGATCATCTATTGTTTCATCGTTTAGAAAGAATTTTTGTTTTCTAGTTGTAATTTCTTTGATGCATGGCTGTGGGGAAGGAAGAGAAATTGGAGCAGGGCTGCAGCAGGTTGAATGTGCAGGTTTGGCTGCGGAGCTACATGCATTTAAATTTCTCACATCCCGGGTTTTTAATTTAACAAATGTAATTAAGGCTGGGGTAGGTACTCGGATTATTCATTTACTCCAGATGGAAAAAATTAAATTGAATGCAAATTCCGTAATCAGACATGAAGTTGAGGATGTCGGACGTGATGGGGAAGTGTCAGCACATTAATCGGACCGCTTTCCCTAAACAGYACCCAAATCTAAGAGCCAGGGATTATTTGAATAATTGAGGTGGCATTTGATAAGATATCTGATTGCTGGTATCTCCTTAAGATGGAGCCCTAATTGTAATTCTCCATCAAGAAGGATTAATCTGCGTAACGGTGTGCTGGGAATAGTGTGGTGTCAGGCTGCCTCCCTTGAATTTTGGTCTTTTATCGAGGGCTGCCATGCCCAGGGAAGGTGCCAAAGTGATTTATCGCTTCTCCTGTTACTTTATATGTGAGCCAGGAGGTCATCAGGTAGCACGGCTTGGCCCCGGGTATCCAGGCATCCAAGGCTGCTCAAGTCCCAGCAGCGTTGCCCATGGCCTTGGACGTTGGGTCTGTATTTTGGAGGTACCTCCCGTCATTGGAGAAGGATGCATTGTTGCATTTCAATGCAGCGTCCATACTGAGGATTGCTTTTGTGTYCCTTCTTGGTGTCTTCAGGACACAATGAAACCCCTTTTTCCCTGTAAAATGGAGACAAACTGTCCTGACTTCAGCAGAAGACCTTGTTGGAGGACCATGACTCCATCCACAACACTGGTCATCTGATGGGACCCAGCCTTGATGCTCTTGGAAAGCTGTTGGGGGTTGATGGACGTTGACTCCCAACTCAACCTTGGCTGGGGCAGCAAGAGGGGTTTCCACTCGATCTGGCAGCAGACACTTGGTTGTAATCATAGACAGCTTTTCTTGCATTTCCAAAGCAGTTACGCATTCCCATAGGAGAAATAACATTTCTGTAGAGTCCTTTTCACTGCCAGCACCGTTTGATCCTCTTGAAACCAGGCATGACAGGGTGGGGAGATGGGGATGGACTTTGCTTCTTGAATCCCACACCGTGGGTGATATTAGAAAGGATTTAAAGTGGTGAAAATGCCAATTTAAAAAAAAAAAAAATCTATCCATGTTGAAGATCCAGACTTGTAAACAAATAATTGTCGTGGTCTTTCTTTCTCACCTCCTCTATCTAGCAGCAAATGAAAAAAGAAAAGGGAAAAAGAGATGAAAGAGGGCAAAGGGATAAAGCTTGAAAGATTTCTTTTTTTTGAGAGAGAGCATGAATATTTTGAAACAAAATGTGAATGTAATATGAAAAAAAAGTGTGTTGGGGAGAAAATATTCATGAGCCCTACTGCAGTCATTGGGTTGCCCAGCAGTGAGGAGGACAGATTATATTTCTCCTGTCTCTAAAGTAAAGCCAAATGTGGAGATTTCTTATTTCTTCTTTTTTTCCTACCATCCCACCTCCTCCTGTGGCTGTGGAGAAGCCACATAGCCACTTCTGCTAAATGGGTGCGTTAATCCTCTTGGTGATGTGATTTTAGCCAAGCTCTGAGCGGTGCATTCGCAACCAGAAAGGCGAGATTTCCCCTCAAAAAAAMCTCAACTTAAATCACTTGAGATAAGTTGGGCGTTATCTTAAGGTTGCAAATTGCTTGTTTGCTCCTCCAGCTGGAGCTGTTAATTCAGAACAATTAACGCGCTGTTTAAAACGGAGACGAAGCATGTGGAGGCGGTCCCAGGGAAAAGAGCCTGTTTGGGATGGAGAGCCCCAGCGTTTACAAAATCAGATGGATAACTCCAGTTTGTCTTTCTTTTGAGATCCTGGCAGGCGCTGTGGGGAATGACACAAATACCGGGGATTTTATCCCCCAAAAAACCCCGTTGAACGCTACGTTGAGTGATGCTCGAAGCAAGAGCCAACTGGGTCTCTAGACACAACTAGAAATAAAGCACTGACGTTCATCGCTGGGATGAATTCACCGTTGTGAGAGTGCTGTCACCACCCCGTCCATCCTTAAAATATTTCTTCTTGATGAAGAAATAATGAATCCTAAAGTGAATCCTGAAATAATGCCTGGTTTTTTTGATGAGCCCCCTTTGCAGTACCACGAAACACCACTCTGGCTCCATCCTTTAAGCCTTTTTGCAGCATCGTTTCAGGTACCTGCCATCTATTTTCTCAGGCTGCCTTTTTTTTTTTTGATGCAGGTGAAGAACAAAAGCCTAAATCTGGAAATAAACCCCAAAACACTCCAGCAGCGGGTGAGCTCATCCTGCTTAAAATATTTCTGGGCCAAGGAGCAAAGAGGTGAGCTCCTTGCTTTTGCGCAAGGACATAAAGCACTCTATCAGACTTTTATGGGTTGCTGTGTAAAATACTGCAACAGTGGAAGGTGTTGCACTTTTGCAGCCCAGTGGTGGCTTACGGGATGGTCCATCCTTGCATCCTTGCATCCATGCATCCTTGCATCTGTGCTTCCTTGCATCCGTGCTTCCTTGCATCCGTGTATCTGTTCATCCACGCATCCTTGCATCYGTCATGTAGCATCATGTACCTCTAACCATAATTGCAAACAAATTTTATTAAAAGCACCCAAGAATTTGTTTTTCATGTAAAAAAAMCCCAAAATCCAAATATATTCCCTCGGGCCTTTATAGGAATCAGCATGGCCCGACACACAGCGGCTTTTYGCATCTCCCCCAAATGATGGAAAAATGTGCTTTTCTGCCCCAAAGCTGGCACTAGGATTTCGGTTTTGGGGACCCCTGCGGCATGAGCCCCCCGAAACCTGCATCCGCCTGAGCTGCAAAAGCCAAGCAGGTCGTCTTTAAGAGCTTTTTCTGCAAACCCTTTCCCGTTATTCCCCCATCCGAGGATGGATGGAGGCAGCATCGGCAAATCTGAATAACTAATCAGAGTCCTCATTAACCCCCCGCTGAGATGCTCAAACATTCACTTTGCTGTTTGTGAAGCAGGAAAAAAAAAAAAAAAAAAAAAAAGGAAAAGGGAAAAAAAAAAAACCCACAACCCACCCTGCATTAAAATTGATGTGTTATTAATCCCACTGTTCCAGACCTCATGGGTACCAAATTTTACTCCGTCTCGCCTGAGGCCAAACAGTATGGTGCCACTTCTGCGGGGCACTTTGACTTTCCATTATTTATCGACGTGGCGTAGCGAGGCCGCTTTTGTTCCCTGGGCCCAGATGTGCGCACATGTGCAMGTCTGGGGGTGGGGGTGTCCGATATTTCCATACGTGCCCCCTTTGGATAATGCAAATCACCTATAGCGGGGCTCCACCGATGGACTCRTCTCTCCCGGACTGTGTTTTGCGGTGAAATGGCTTTGCTTCTGCAGAAATACAGAAATATTGGGTGTGTATGGGCACGTCTGAAATCTTTTCACTCACTCGGAGCAAGGATGGAGTTAGTGCATCACCAGGTTTAACTTGCGGGACTGGGGAGGTAGAAGGATGAAAATACCATATTGCTCTTTGCACCTTCGAGCATCCCCACCTTGCAGCCCCAGCCCTTGCTCAGAGGCTGGAGATGCTGCAGAAATTGCACCATGGGGGGAAAAAACCCCAACAAATCAAAGGGTTTTTTGCAATGGTCCTCATTACAGATGGCAGTGAGCGTTGCCAAAGCGCTTGGAGAGTTGTGATCGCCCCTTGGAGCTCCTTAAAGAGTTAAACTGAAATTTGAGCTTTGATTTCTGCCTCTATACTATTTTTTATGCATACAGGGTTTCTTCGGTTTTTCCCCATGGGTGTAGAGTTTGGGGCCAGTACAGCTTGCGATGGACTCCCGAGTGTAGTGTGGGGTACAAAAATAATTCAGCAAAAACCAGCAACGTTATTAGGGATTTCACTATTCATTGTTTCCGCTTAAGTCAGAGGAGCTGGTATTAAATTTATTAAAAAAATGATAGTCACAATTAAAGAGCATTGATATGATGAGGTTGGAAGCATCATGATCTGCTCACATTGGAAACAAGGTGACACGCTGGGAAAAGCCTTCTTACTTTAAAATCCTAGACTTTTTACAAAAATTCTGGATTTTGTTTTGCTAAATGTCAGCTTTGTCAGCATTCCCTTATACTTAATTAAATCTTTATTAACAGGGATGCCCTTGGCTTTTTGCAACCTGGGTACAGGCTGAGGTCCTGGGATGCTGGGTTCCCATCTCCACTGTTGGATGTTATTCAGGTCGAGTAGATCAGGATTTAGGGCATTTTTGGGGATGGATTAGGGCATTTTGGGGGATTGATGGCTTGTCATCAATGGTGTCTCATTTATGACCCTCCAGCAGCTGCTCCATGCAACCTTGAGTGCTCAGGACACCATGTACCTTGCTGGCTTGCGTCACCCACGGTGGAGCATCTTGAAGGAGGCATCTCCTCCATTCCCTTTCGCGTAGGGAGGACTTCAAAGGCCTCCGCTAAACTTCAAAGGTTGCCTTTTGAAGTCGCTAAAAGTGTGCGCTGGCTCAAAAAGACTTACCTCCCTCTGCAAGGGTGTTCAGGGAGGTGTCCCCGGTGGGGTTGGCTCTTGGTGCTCTTTGTGATGGGGACGAAAATGGCATCTTTTGTGCAGAAGCTGCACAAGCCCTTATTTTTGTCCTACATGCATACAGCATCCAAGATCTCAGCCCTGATCACCTCCAAGGATGAAAATCAGTCTACCAGAGCTCTTTTAGCACTGGCAGAGCCTTATTTATCTGCTCCTTTTCCCCCACTCCTCATGTTTTGTTCACACGGTGAGCCCAGATGACGAAAGTCTCTCCCACGAGAGAAAAAAGTCTTTGATGAAGGATGAAGGATTGCTGCAAAACATGAGCTTTTTCATCACGTTGTCAGGACAAATCCAATGCAAATCAAGTCCCAGGTCCTCGATGCGTATTTGGCATCAGCCTGTGAATGCTCTTCCAAGGCATGAGCCCGTAGTTTTTTTTTTTTTATTCCTGATCATAAATATCCGTAAGGATATTTCAGCTGCTGTAGCGGTGGAAGAGTTTTGTACTCAAGCCCCTTGTGAGCATTTAGCATAACCCAGATGAGGTCTCTAAACCTGTCAGTAGGACCTACCCTTACCCAAGAAGTCAAGGGGCATCTTGACCTTTTGCCCCTTTCACCAAGTTTTCCATGTTTGGGGGTTTCTGCCCTGTTTTGCCCTGAAATCACCCAGTTGCTTCCGTATCTCTCCTTGAGCAATGGCCTTGGTGATGTCCAGGTTTCCAGAAATGGCACTTCCTATGCAAGCTTCCCCATATATCTCTGTCTTTTGGACCCATACTCCTGGCTGCAATGATGGATACAGTCTGTGAGGGCACAAAAATGGGAGCGTTGTTATTGCAAGGGGTTTGGGATGGAATTAAAACCAGGGAAAACAGTTCTCGTGGATCTCCCATACGGCCTCACCACGCGAGGCATAGATGTCTGCAGGTGACGTATAGTGGAGATGAATCCCTCAGGTGTGCCTTGGGGATCTGAGGAGCTCTCTGGAGGTGGTGTGCATCATGGTAGATATATCAGATGTATATTGGGGATCTGAGGAGCTCTCTAGAGGTGATGTGTATCGAGAGGTGCATATATCAGATGTACATTTGAATCTGAGCAGCTCAGCAGATCAAGGTGTATATATGTATGATATATCAGATATATATATCGGAGATCTGAGGAGCTCTCTAGAGGTGATGTGTATCAAGGGACATATATCAAATATATGTCGGAGATCTGAGGAACTCTCTAGAGGTGATGTGTATCGTGCTAGATGTATCAGATATATAACGGAGATTTGAGGCACTCCAGTCAGGTGACATATATCAGAGATGTGTATGTCAGATGTATATTGGTGAGGAGCTGTCTAGAGGTGATTTATATCAAGGTAGATATATCAGACGTATACTGAAGATCTGAGGAGCTCGACAGAGATTATGTGTATCAAGGGACATATATCAGACATATATTGGAGATCTGAGGAGCTCTCTACCAGGTGATATATATGAAGGTAGGTATATCAGACATATATCGGAGATCTCAGGTAATGTTTATTGCCTAACATAGAGGTAATATCTTGAGGTGATGTATATCGAGGGACATTTATCAGACATATATTGGAGATCTGAGGGGCTCGCTAGAGGTGATGTATATTCAGAGATCTGGAGAATTTCATCTCTTTTATTCCTTTTTTTGCAGTCAAACACAAAACACCCCTGCGGCCGTGCTGATCATTGCTCAGCCCGTCTTCATTTTTCCACTGGATCTGCTTAGATGGGTCTAGAAATCCCAACCTCAGCCTCCACAAAGGCCAGATCCTTGGTAGATGCAGCATCATCTCTGACATCTGTGTGGACTTTTGCTTATTAAATAACAGCTGGGAGCTCCCCTGTTTTTCAGTTAATGGCTCTTTCCTAGTTCGCGCCGTCTGAGCCTGAGTGTAAAAGCACATTTACACTCAAGCGAAGATTATAATTAACCAGGGGGATGGCGACAGCCGGTGCGAAACGGGGGCACGGCCGATGGCARTGCTGTTTCATTGCTTTTTCCCTTTTTTCTCCTTTTCAGACCCGGATTGTACCGCTAACCCTCAGTGAGATCCCGTGCCAGGGATTCGCCGCCTTCCAGGAACCGAAAAGGACGGGACGGGACTGCATCGCCCTTCATCCTTTGCAGAGAGATCGGCAACGAGCACGCCTTCGTTTTCTGGACACATCTCGGTTCGACCTCTAAAAATCTGATTTTATTTTTTGTCCTTCCTGGGAGATGTTCAAACCTGTCCGGGCAAAACACGGAGGGTCTGATCTAGCTCAGCCATCAGCCCTGCTTTCATCTCCAAGGGGATATTCCCACCTAAGTTTTCCTTGATTCCTCCTATTTTCCCCACTATCCTGCAAAAAAAGTGCATTAAGCGCGGACTTGCCCACCATGGCTTCGCTGACGCTGCCAAGAGACCTTCCCTAATGCAGAAAGCTTCATCCTCTGCTTAACATTTCGCCTTCTCGTTTCATCATTTTCTCTCAATATTCAAATATTTCATCCTTTGCTTTCCCAGGTTGTGATCCCTACCTAGAAAATCTTGTTTTCGGGGCAGCGGGAGGACGCTTGCAGGGCAGTGGCTCCCTGAGCACCCCCAAACGGTAAGGCTGCTTCACTTCATATTAATTAGGCAATTGTGTATATTAATTGTGCAATTATATATCTTAATCGAGCGGGATGCAGTGAGTCATGACCTCGGTGGGGCTTTATTTGAGGGCATTTCGGCTCTTTTCTGGTACACCCAAATTATATCACCCCCTCCCTAAATGCAGTGAGCATTTAGGGGGGAATTATACTTTTTTGCTGTGTTTTCTTTTGTTTTTCAGAAATCAGGCTGTGCAGGGAGTCTTGATTTAAAGCTTACGTGTTGATAACATGTTGTTAAGAGCCCTACAAGCCATAGCCAGCCTGGAGGAAAACACAGATATATTTTTGTAAAAATACCCTGAAATATGGGCTGTTATCACTGCAAAATTTTGGCACATCAGTAGGATGTGGAGAAATGGTCACCAGCTAAAAATAACTGAAACGCAGAGCTTAAAATAAGATGTACATGAAACCAAGGGTCTTGCAGTCCTTTAGTCAACCCTGATCGCTAAAATTAGGGCTTGACAGAGTGACAAATGTGTTTGATCTGTGCCAAAACCGTAGGCACCCAGCAGGTGACAAAGAAAATAAAACCCCGTTGGCTGCAACTTCCCTCCTAAAGGAGCAAAGAGAAATCTTTGGTCACTGAAAATGGAGGTGCCACCTTCAATTTGTGCAAATATCCTGAAAAAATGCTTGATTTCTTCCTAAACCAGTGATGTTTAGGGTGGGGGCATCTCAGGGGAAAACCCAAAAGCTATTTTTTGTTCTTCCATCCCGAAGCGAAGCTTCATTCGGTCCATGGCGCAGCAGAGCATCTTTTCTTTGAGTCTTGCCTCCTCTGAAAGTCCCTTTTAATAAACAGCAGCCAATAACGGTAGGATTATTTCCCCCAGGCTGCCCTTTCAGCCCTGGTTCTTGCCGGTGGCCTTCCCTCAGCCAAAAAAGACCTCAGGATTAAGGATGGGATGAAGCAGCTGAATTTCTCGTTAGTCCAGATCGTGCTCTGGTTTTGCCCTGTATCTAGTAAAGGTGCAGGTTGGGCTCACCTTGAAATCACTTCTCTGGTGGGTTTGTGGGAGCTTGGGATCACCACAAGGACCTCTTTTTGGGGAGATCCTCCTTGCCTTGATGCCCTCTTTTCAATCAGTATTTTGATGTGAGCTGTCCGGCACTTGTGTGGAAGGGCTCGGTGCCCTGCAATGTGCTCTGGGCACGTTGGGTTGTTCCCCTTGGAGGAAACTGAGCCCATGGAGGACACAAGCACGTGTCTGTGGAGGAAACAAGCGCAACCTGGCCTGGGAAGCATCTCCAGCAAGAAGACGAAACCCAACCTATTCGTCAAATTGTGCCAACAAGGTCCAGACACGTCCCACTAAAGGCACAGAAAGACGTGATGATGGGTGTCCACCAAATTACCTTCTGGAACAGAAGGCTGGCATTGCTCTAAGTGGTTAGTGATAGAAATTATCTATCCTGAAGACATCTTCTGAGAAATAACTTGGTTCCCCTTGACCTTTTCCACCTTGTATGTGGGTCCCCCCATTTTCCAGGCATGAAACCATTTCAGCTTTCCTTGTCCTGAAGCCCATATGTCCACAGAGTTGCACCTCCAAGGCCAGGTTGTACCTTTTGTCACTGTCCAAAAAAAGTTGCAAAAAAATTTGGTACATCTGTCTCACACCATAAACACTTCCCAGTCCATTTTTGTCCCAAATTTCCTCATTGTGTTGAGTTCAGACCAGGCTGAACATATCTTAGGGTCTACCATTCAGAGTAAATGGAGAAGACAGTGTAATTAAGCGTAATTAAAGGAGTTCAAAACTATTTGTAACTCCCTGGCTATCTGGAGCTTGTATAAATCACCGCATCACATCTCAAACCTCTCTTTTGTCATAGAGACTGGAAATATGGCAAAAAAATTGCTTTCAAATGGGCAAATGAAAGATGTTTAAATAGAGGCAATTAATCCAGCGGCTCACATCTCAATCTTTGGTGTCTTGGCTCAGGCTTGGATGGGGACAACTCTCTGCCGATACCGGGAAGCCTGGCATGCCTCAGGGAAAACCTTATTTTTGTCTTCTGGTTTGTAGAGTCATTTCTCATTGGGAATTTTGCATTTTAAGAGGAAAGTCAGCAGGGAGGTAAGACTGGGAGGAGCCGGAGAGCTGCAAGAGAGGGATGCGAAGCGGAAACTCAGTAAGTCGGGAGCTCTGATTTATCTGCCATATGGGAAAGAGGAAAACAGCCGGCTCCAGAGGGATTTCTTTCCCTCTCCCGAAGGGAAAATTTGCAAGCGTGTTAGCAGGATATAGCAAGAAACGAGGCAGATTTAAGGGAGGAGAGAGTTTTATTGGGTGTGCTGCGGCATTGCTCTGTTTTCGGGGCTTTCCCACGGGTGGGGAAATCTTTGCACGCTCCTGTGCATGTCTCGCTCATGTTTCTGCAGTTGGGTTAGGTCTACTGTTTTTAGCCCAATTTCTGCAAGCCCAGCAAAAAGCAGGTTTCCATTTGTGTTTACCCAGCGCAATTACTCGTGCAGGTGTTGGAAGATTTGCATGAAGCCTGCGGGCTTTGATTTGCAAAATAAACACCCCAAAAAGGCATTATTAAAAATGGCATTGTTTGCTCATAGGGTGTTTATGGGCTGCAGCGATGGTTGCAAAAAGTCATTGCATAGTTTGTGGTGGGATCTTTGCTGGAATCGTTCACACGTCTGCGTTGAGGTTGCGGGTGGGTTTTGCACCAGTGTTGGTCTGATTTGCACTTTGCAGTACTTGTGCTGGCTGAGAAATTGGTGAAGGACTTCAGTTGTCAGTTTGGGATGGAAAAATGTGGCTGATGGTAACATTTTTGCTGAGCGAGACTGTTTTTGAGCGTGTTCCTTCTTGGCTGCCCATCCTCGAAGCAACAGCTCTGACGTCACCTTTGCTGGTGGCACAGAAGAAGCACAAAACCCACAAATCTCCCATTTTCCCAGCACCTCATTCATATCAGACCCATACTTAAGCCTCTTCTTCCAGCCCATCTCTCCAAAATTCATCGCGTTTATTCACTGTCATCTTCTTTGTCCTCGAAGAAGCTCGTGTGAACCTGGCTAAGACCTTGGGGATGGGACCTTTCCGTTGCAGGACTGGTGTGGGACTGAGAGTTGGTAGAATGTGGTTGCTCAGTGATTCCTCTCTCATGGGATTAGCAGGTTGCAATGGAAAACGAAGTGTGCAAGGCAAGGTTTGAAAGCGTCGGGCAAGATTTTGATCATAAATTATTCACAGTTAATTGCTCGCAGCAAAGAACTGTTGGAAAATTAATCCACTCCCTATTTTTTCCAAGCACTCTCAAGGCAATCAGGAACTTTTCCTGGACAATTCGTGTCCGGCAAGAGGAAGTTGGCGAATTTTTTGGGTTCCTCAGCTACGTTTTACTTCAAAGCTTTTCGATTTGCCCTCCGAAAAAATTCACAATTTGCTCTTCTGGGAACTTTTGCTGGGCCGGGGGCTGGCTTGCACAAAATGCAAGTATTTTCAGGTTACTTTGAAGAAGCTTCTTTGATGTTTCCCTGCACTGGTTTGTTTTGGAAGGTGCTTTAATGGTCTCCCTCTATAAAAATAACACTTTAAAATGTATGTAGGTATCTCAGCTCTCCACTTAAAAAAAAAGAACAAAGTTGTTTAATGCTGCTGTTCAAGGTACATTAACCTTGTCTACTAAAGCTCTGACTGGCTCTTGCAGGTTTTATTCTCGTGTTTATGTTGCAGAGATATCCCTGGAGCCTTTTAGGGATGGGTATCTTCGGAGAGGAGAGAAATATTTAGCGGTAATTGTTGTTCTCTTCGGAAATTCACTGTAGCAGCTCCCCCCTTTCTATGGAGCTGGAGTTGGGAGGAGGATTTGCAAATATTAAATAAATAAATGCAAATATTAAATAAATAAATGCTGTTTTCCCCCACACCCAGGGGAGATGTCCCATCCGGTGACAAACCAAACCGGTGCTTGGCAAGAGTTTTTTGGCATTGTCCAACATGGCGTTTCCCTCTCCCTTTCACCCCAGTGCTTATACATTGACCAAGAGCTTTTTTAGGAGAAAAATAGAAAGGGGGTTTGCTCTAGTCCAGGGTTTACCCTGCAGAAATATCAGATCTCCATCTGCTTTAGCCCGTGGTTGTAGCAGAAGCACAGACTCAATTCATCCTTTTTTATTGGGAAATAACTTGATAACTGGATGCTGGGAAGGGTACGAAGGTCAGCATTTAGGGAACTAGCATCCTGGCTGAGAGCAAAAGATGATCCCAGTGCAAAAACCCTCCTGGGTTTGGATAGAGGAAATTTGGAAAAATTAAAAATATTTGGTGGCACAGTGGTATTTCTTGCACAACCACTCCTGATATCCCCAGATGAGGCATCACACGAGCCCACTTGAAGCAACCTTGAATGTGAGGAATGACCAAGAATGGGTGATGTCTTGAAAAATGAGATTCTTCCCCATTTTCAACCATTTAATAGTATTYGGTTTCTTCTTAACGAGCTCAGGGTGGCATAAGGGGGTTCCTTTAATAGCTTGTGAAAACCTGGTGTTCATCTTTCTGGGTAATTTTGGTAAAAACAAGCAAAAAGGGTGAAGGTTGGCAGATGGAAATGAGACGTTCAAGAGCGAGAGGGTCGCTCTCGATTCACTTCATGGCCAATGAAGAGTCGGCATCACCCGCCGAGGGTGAACCTGTCCTSGCTGGCGGTTCAGAGCAAGATGTATCGTCCTCTGGAGGTGCCTCTCCCTTCCCCCTCAGCTATATTTCTTCATTTTAACTTAGATATATGCATATAATGAATGCATATATCATAAACTTCAGCATGCACAAGCCCTCGGTGAAGACGGTGGCATAAAAAACTTGCAGCCCACTGTGGAGGGAGCATGACTAACACGGTGTCATTGCAAATCCCAAAGCATCCCCTCTTAAAAAAAAATACCCTTTAGAAAAAGAATCTTCCCTTAATACAGAAAAATACCTTCCCRTGGCCGGAAAAACATCCTCAGGTATCTCTAATAATTTTGAAACTTTGGGTAGAGAAGAGGAAGTGCCTGAAAAGCTGATTTTCTGATTTCTCACAGTGAATCCTCCGTTATCAATTGCATGTTTTGCTGGGGGGGGTAGAAGCTGCTGAATGAGCTAGAAAAAACGATTCCCATTTTCCCATTGATTTGGAAACAAGAGTTGCACCTTGCAAAGCTGATATTAACATTATCCGCTGAAAAYGATAACGTGGAGTCCAACAATGTGATTTTTTATTTTTGCATTCAGCTCTACTTCTAATATGGTTTTACAGCTGTTTTATTAATCAAGGAGGTCATATTCACCTGGGGGGTGGTGGACGACTGTCTGCAATACTTTGATTTTTTAGATGTTTTAAGACATCRGTGACCATGCTGAAAAAAAAACCCCAACTTCTTAACTTAGTCTTTAATTATTTTTATTTGAAAGAGGAGGTAATATATTGCTGGCAAAAAAGCAGCCTATAAATCTGAGACTCTTTTAGGTAGACGCAAGCTCTTTGGGAAATACATTTCCAACTTAATGGCAATATTTCAGTGATAGCTGAAATAATTTTATTTCATAAGGAAATTTAGGATACTTTGATCTCAGGTCGCTGCCAAAACCTAAAGTACTGCTGCTTCCGGAAATAAAAGAGCCTTTATGGGTTTTATTGCTCACCATTTCTTTCCTCTGTGCAAACGCCCCAGGAATTGGCTGCAATTCCTGCCTTCCTCAACCCCCAGCCCCCCAAAATTCACTCTTCGCCCAAGATTTGATCATTGTCTTGAGCTGATCTGCAAGGGGTTGGCAGGCGTTTGGCGATGCTCTGCTCCTTTCGTCATCTGGATGCCTATGGTCAAGAGCTCACGTGGCTAAATTGATTTAAGAGGTGGGGAAAAAAAAAAGAGAGGATTAATGCATTAAATAAAAAATATAAAAAATAAGAAAGGATTAATGCATAAAATAGCAGCTTTCGACCCTTCCCCCGCGTTTGGCTGCCGATAAATCCACGGGGCTGACAGCTTTGCACCGTTATCCCAAGATTCATGGCCAGGGGCTCCCGCGTGAAACACCCGTCCGGCTTTTCCCGCGGGCGCCAGGCTCTTCCCTGGATATTTACAGCGCCCGAGTGCATTTGTTTCCCCCAAGATAAATACACCGCTATAGGCAACAGCTGTCTCTCATTTTTATCCTTCTTTTTTTTTTTTTTTTTTACATTTGGCTATAAGTCCTGTTCTCCAAACAAATCAACGCCCATAAAGCCTTAACAAACGGCTTGATTTTAGCAGGTTAGATGATATTCGGCAATTAAATTGGGCTCCGGACTGCCACCTTCTGGGAATATATTCAGCCGAAAAGCTCACACCCTGCAATAAATCGCCGCGTGCTAGAGGTAGGTTCGCTCCTGGCATGAACAATAGATGCCAAGCAGGGTTTTTTTCCCAAAATAGCAATCTCTTATTTTTTTTAACTTCCCACTGAGATGTCTAGACCGTCACGGTGCTGAATTCTGCTTTTCTCCAGCTGCAGCTATTTCTGGTGGGGAGATTTCCCCTTGGTGTTACCCCTCCAGGATGTGCCTGCAGCTGCGAGCCGAGTTTTGACATCGGACACCGAAGATTTTAAGCCGCGAGTTCACTCAGGAGCAGATAATTTTGCCTCCCGCTATTTTGCTGTTGGGGAAAAAAGATGAAAAGCATCGTTTTTAATCCCATAAATGCAATATCCTTCTGGCTGCTTCTGTGTCATGCAAGGACCCCGGTCTGCCTTCCCAATGCACAGGATTTTGGGTGTGCTCACTTAATATTCAACTCTCGGGGCATCCATACTAATGCAAAGTGTGAGAAAAGTAATTATGCGTTGCTTTTTTTTTAATTTATTCATGCAAAATAATGAGTGGTTGACACTCATCCCATGCAGACAACGCTCGACTTTCCACGTGGGCACGGTGCATTTGTTCACTTGGTGCCTGGTGGTTCCTGTAAAGGCCAAAGCCTCATGGAGAAGACCAGAATATTGCGAATCTTCCCCCAAAACAACCGTGGACCTCACGGAGAAGACCAGAATATTGTGAATCTTCCCCAAAAAACTGTGGAGACTGATCCGAAGACCCCAAATGTGCCTTGGTTTTTACTGRCCTCATCGCTATCCCTGTTCCTCTGCCTTGTGCGAGAGCGTTTCTTCCTGCATGCCACCATTTCATGGCAAAAGCAATGCTGATGCTGTTTTTTGGTAGATTCCTTCACTATATCAGAGGACTGTGCATAACTTTTTGCATGTCTGCTTTCCACGGGACAGCACGGCAGCTGCTCTCCATGAGGATGAGAAGCCAACAGGGAACCCAACACAACGATGGGCATCGCAACGGGGCGAACCCTTTGAGAGATGTCATCTCTTACAAAAATGAGTCATTGCAGGGAGAAAGGCACTTTTGGAGGCTCTGGGGAGATATTGCCAGGTGGCTTTGTGAGTTGGCTCAATACAGAGCTCAGAGCCTCAGAGAAGACTCAGGACAGGGGCTTTTTTGAGGATTTAAGCAAGATTATTGGCTTTTCTTCTGAAGCAACCACACAGCTGCAATGAAATAATAGGAGAGGAAGCATTTTGGGGCCAAGAGTTGCTTTTTGGTTACATYTGCCTCATCTGACAGCATCCAGCCAAGAGCTCCTCTACAAATTTGTCCCTTCCTGGTGCCCCTCTTTTTTCCCCATCTCCTTGGGACCTGAAGATACCAAAAAAAGAATCTGTTTTCCCCCCAAATAACTATGTATTTACAGAAAGCAGAGCAACTTCAAGAGAGGTTGAGGGTGGCATGTCTCAGACTGCCTCCTGGGTTCAAGGATGTCCATATGGGATGTGCAAAATCAGGGTTTGCTCCCCGGTTCAAATCAAGCAAGGGTTTGAACCCTCTTTCCTCATTTCTGTGCATTCAATCGCCATGGGGTTGGTCAACTCAATGTAGGAGTCGACTATGTTGGTCAACTCAACATCGGATACTCAATGTCCCTTCTGGATTGAGCATGCAACGCTTGAGGATGTAACTCCATGGTGGCCAAAGGCAGAGACACATCGTTTGGGTTTTTTTTTAGTGTATAATTTTGGAAAATAGAAAGTTTTGCATTTATGACTTGTCTTCCTGCTTCCAAAAAGGAGGAATAACTGGAAAGGGGATGGAAATCCCCATTTAGGCACTGCAGTTATAGRCATAAGGGGTGGAAAGAAAATGCCCTGTGTGCACCAGGGGGAAAATACAATGAGGTTCACCGATGGCAGCCATCATCTCCAAGAGCTCTGCCCTTGCCTGGCTGCTCTCCAGGGAAGATCTCCTTGCCAGCGACCCTCTTCGCTTTGCCCCTGATGCATTCCTTATCCAAAATCACAAATCTCAAATAATCATCACATTATGATAAGGGTCATCAAATCATCTTGGGTTTCTTCCAGCGACTGGGTGGTGGAGCGCTGTGCTGGGGTGCTCATGCGAGGAACGTCACCTCTCCTTTCTGTCCCTTTTGTTTTCCTTTCCATGGGATTTTTTTGGGGGGAGATCCCCCTTAATCCAGTGGCATTTCTCCTGCCTGCAGGTTCTCGATGTGACTCCCACCCAGGATGCACCATGTCTCCCCGGCACCGGCTCTGACGATGATGGCCACCCAGACGGTGCCCCCACCTCCCTACCAAGACACCCCACAGGTGAGTGTCCCCCAGCAACCATGGGCTCCTCCAGACCCCTCGTGACCCCCAACTCCTGCATTAATTGCCCTGCCTTCCTAAATAATGACTATTACGTAGTATTTCACCTCAAAATGTTCATTTCAGAGACTGGCAAAAATTAAAACCCCTCTTGACACAATCTCCAGGATTGAAGGGGTTTGGGTCAAACTGTGGAGGTTTTTTCCCCTTTCTGGCTTATTCTGGGGTCGCGGGGTCTTTTTGGAAAGCCAACACAGTGGCATGTTTGCAGCCAGCAGGTTAATAAGCTGGAAAGACAAAACGTCTGGCGAAACCAGGACTGGTTTATCCATAGGAATGGCCTTTTGATTTATTTTTACGGCGTTTTTTGGCAACCCATGACGGGGGGAAAAAAAGACTTAATCTACAGTGTTGCTCTAAGGGGTCAAATAACTTTTCCGAGCATCGTTACGCAGTTAAGTTACTAAAAGAAGAGAGGTTTGTCCAAGAGAAACTCTACTGGAGCACCCCAATGGGCTGGACGTGGGGTTGAGGTTGGATTTCGGAGACAGTCCCACACCTCTCAGCCCATCCCGAGATTTTTTGGGGGGCAAATCCACATCACATTTCCACTTTCCCGGCTACAATGACTGAATGGGGATGATCTGGATTGAGYGCCGAACCAGCTCCATGTTCGAAGCAGCTTTTTTTGGGGGTTCATATGGGAAATTTTGAGTTTTTCCCCCATTTGCTGCRTATCTTGGCTGCAAAAGCAGAAAAATCTCCCCTCCCAGGAAAAAAAATATAATCAAGCCTGTTCTCTGCAAGCTAAAATAAATAAATCGACTTTTACACCCCCCCTGAAGCCACCCGGGTCTCCTTTCCGCTCGTCTCCTTCGGTGGGAAAAGGTCACTTCTTGCAAACGACACCTCGGTGGGGTTTTTATGGCTCCTCCAACTTCTGTGTCATCATTTGCTCGCTTCGCTGCTCTGCTCCGAGAGGGTTTTTTTCCCAATTTTTTTTTTCCCCCCGCGTCGAAACATGCCGCCTTTCTCGCTTATGCAGCGGGGAGCCGCAACGCCGTTTTATTCCTAATGGGCAATTTAAGGGACTTCTAAAATAGCCGAGATTTTCCGCAGCATCCTATGGAGACGTCCCCCCTACCTTCCCCATCCCTGTCCCTTATCTGCCCCCCATTTTAATACATTGAATTTTGGGGACCCTCAGGAGCATCGTTGACCAAAACCCTGCTTTTTTTCCCTATCGAGGGGGTTGCTCAAGCGTTTTTTCCTCAGTTTAGTGGGTTTGGAGGAAAAGCTGCAGCCAAGAGTTGCTTTTTTTTGACTCAACACTGTGACTACTATAGCTTTTCACCTGAAAATTTGGGATTTCTAAGGTTTGGAAAAGCAAATTGCACAAATTTCCTCTCCCCAAAGACAGGGAAGAGATGGGGAGGGTCAGTAATAAAAAAAAAAAAAAAATTAGAGCTACAACCAGCTCCTCATGATCAAGGGGACTGTTTTGGGGAGAAAAGTGCTGAAAAACGGGTTTGGGGGAGCTTTGCATTAATATTTTACTGCAAAGGCTGTGCAAGCAATCACCTTCACTGTCAGAAATGTGCAAAAATGAAGCAGAAATTATGGGAAAAGCTGCCTTTCAGAGGAAAAAAAAATGCTTTAATAATCACCTGCTTCTGCTAAAGGGGTGTAATACAGAGCATCATTTATACCGAGCGTGATCGCGCTCGCCGAGCAACTCTACCTGTTGAAAATTAAAGAGTCTGCATAAAAATCCGTATGTTTTCCGTAATAAATTAAAAGAAAAAGCCAAGGGAAAGTCTTCAGCCATTTAATTGTCAAAGTTAGCAAAAAGACGTTGTTTTAAAAATAGGCATTTTCAGCACCAAAAGTGATGAAAGCAGTTTTGCCGCTCCAAAGAAAGGTTTTTTAGATGGTTACATCAGGGACAAAAATGGAAAATTATAAAAATATATATATTCTTTTTAATTATAAAAATATTTTTTAAAAAGTCACAGATTAAAAATTGGGTGGAGATACTGATTTTTCACTAGGATCAATGAAATCCCCCAATGCCTGGTGTCCTCAGCATGTTTTTGGGCTCAGAACCACTGTTTTCAGCACGTGTGATGGCGGTGGGAAATTTCGCTGTGAAACACTAAGGAATAGGGTAAATATTGCTGATTTAGGAGATTTTCTTGCCCTGAAGACCTTCACTGTGGTTGCTCTCTAGAGTTGACGTATTTGGCCATAGTTTTCAAAAAAAACCTAAAGCGAGAGGGATTATTGCATTTAAACCTGCGGGAAGCCCCCACATCGCCTGGTGAGCAGCCGCTGACTCCAGCAAAGGATTTTCTTCCTAAAGAAGTGAAAAAACCAGAAATATAATATAAAAAGGAATATAACTGGGAGGTGTTGTGCATCGTCGAGCAAGTGGCACCTCAAAAATCTCTGCTTTAACCAGGAGTCTTGCAAAAACACAGGGATTTTTTAACTTTTCTTTTTTTAACTTTTTTTTTTACCTTTTTAAACTCTTTTTTTACTTTTTTATTTTTTTACATATTTTTAAACATGTTTTAACATAATTTTTTTACATTTTTTACATTTTTACATTTTTAACATACTTTTAACATCTTTTTACGTAATTATTTTACATATTTTTAACCTTTTAAAGCTTTTTTTTACATTTTTAAACTTTTTTTT
>JAYKAV010003236.1:343398-371826 GCA_035582835.1 Phoebastria nigripes
AAAAAAAAAAAAAATCCCCACCTGCATTTTTTTTCAATGCCTGTAACTTTCCTACCCAATTCCAGACCATTTGCCCCCATATTTCCCCATTTTCCCACTGCCGAGACGCTCACGCTCCTGAGCCAGAAACCTGCTGCCTTCTTCCTCCTTTCCCATCCCCACCTGCTCCCCATAAAGCCATTTTTTGGCCGCATTTTGCCTTCCTCCCTGCCCAGCGTCCTCATTGGGGTGCAAATACTCGCATCCGAGCATCTTCTCGCCTCTTTTTCCGCCGACTTGGGATTATTTTTATTTATTTTTYATTATTTTCTTTAGTCCAAGGTGAGGTAATGGCTTCGAAACAGCCGCAGAGGAGGCTTTTTTTTTTTTGGGTAATAGCCCAATTAGTTGCAGACTCGGCTGGAAACAGCCAACTTGGCAGGATTTCGGGGCAGGATGCGAAAAGGGCTTCGGCGTCCTGGTAAATGAGTGTGACGAGGGGAAAAAATAAAAAAGGAAAAAAGGGGGGGGGGGGAGCTATTTTTCCCCCAAAAAGTAATTTTCAAGGGAGATAAGAGGGAGAAAAAAGAGGAAAAAGAGAAAGAGGATGGGGAGATATTCAGTGGCATGGCTGGAGCATCCCAAAATCCGCTTGCATTTTGGTTTTAGATAGAAAATGGGGGGGGGGGAAGAGAAATCCAAACTGCTGGGATAGGAACGGGAAGTGAACCCCAAATTTTCACTAATTTATTTAGCGCCGGGGAAGGGAGGAGGAATGGAAATCAAATTCTGGGTTGGGAGAGTTAGAAATTAAACAGCGCTGGGTGAATTTACAGGTGCCGGAGCCAAACTTTGGAGTTATGAACAATAAAGGAGATTAAAAAAAAAAAAAGCGCTGTATCGGCAGCAAAAGGTCAGGCAGGAGATATTAAAGTCAAACATTTTAAAAGCAAAAGGGGCCACGGTTTTGGCCCGGCTCGGGTTTACGCAGCTTTTAAGGGAGGCAAAAAATCTGCTTTTTTCATGCCAAGAACCTGAGTATAAGGGTGAGTTTGGCTGGGGAGGACTGTGGGCATACACATGTATACCCATATGTGTTTTTATATATATATGTATATATAGGTGTGTGTATATATATAAAAACATTTTATTTATATATAAATAATCACAGAAATAAATATAGAAGTATATTAGACAAAGAAATAAATAATAGACATAAAAATATTTTATTTCTGTATAAATAAACACAGAAATACATAAGTACATTAGACAAATAGATAATATAGATATATTTTATTTATATATAACTAAACACAGAAATGAATATATAAGTATATTAGACAAATAAATAAATTATATTTATGATGTTTAGCAAGAGGCAGAGGCTTCCTTTCGCTACACAGCTCAAGGGAGGATTGAAGATTTACCAGTGAAAACAGGCAAATGCTAATTTTTTTACAACGTTTCGACACCAAAGCAGGCGAAACACCTACTTTGCGTTAATTTTCCACTGAGATTTTGAGCTAAAACCACCGGATTTGGGGGGTTGCTGATGCATTTGAACCAAATGGATTAAAATTCTCCCTGAATTTTTTTTTTTTAACCAAATCTTGTGAAGATAAAGCGATGCGTCGCGCAGCGTACGTCGGACCCGTCTGCAGCCCTGCAGCAAATAATTCAGATTTCTTTAATTCAATTGTTAATTTTAAGTGGAAATTGCCCCTAAATACGTGCAATCCTGTACGTGTGGGGGTGGCAGTTTTGGGGGTGATGCTGGAAGGATGCGCAGTGATTTGCACGTGCGCTGGCACRCACACGTCTCACATCTTAAATACATATATTTAACCAAAATAATTGCAATTTTTAAAAAAGCAAAATGTTAGTTAGCAGAATGATTTATCGCATAGCAGATTTAATTTTGCCTGTAGATTTCCAGCCCCRGCACGTTGTGATTCCCATTGCATCGGCGATCTGGAGCAGCATCAGGGCTAAAGACGGGTGATTTGGGCAGGGGCAAAAAAAAAAGGTTGATTTTTTTTTTTTTGGCTGGCTGGCTTCTCACGGTGTGAAAATGATTCATCCCTGGGCTTGGCGAGTTGGAAGAGGCTCACGTAATTTTGGAAGAAAGTTTAAAATGCCTGTGTGTCTAGACAATAATACCTGCTTTGAAAAAAAATCACAGCAAGCAGGAGACGAGCGTTGCAGCTGATTTAATCTAGGACTTCTGCAAAGCATCCCTTAATAAATTACCCCCCAGCCTTTGCTTTGCTGGAGGTGCAATAAGGATGTTGGGATTTTTTTCCTGTATTTTTCCCAAGTAAAAAGTGGAAAAAGTGGGAAGAACCTAATCCTGCTGTTTCCAGGATTAGGTGAAATGCAAATATGTTTTCACCCACCCCTCCAAACCATCCTGCTCAGAGCCCCATCATGGGGCTGCCTCCTCCTAAATTTTAAAAATTCAGTGCAGAAGGCTGCAAAACTCGGTGGAAAAGTGCAATAAACCCCATTTTTGTTTTCTTTTCTTCCTTTTTTCCTCTCCTTTTTTTTTTTTTTTTTGCCCCCCACCTCCCAGATGACGGCCACAGCTCAGCAGCCCACCAAGGCACAGCCCGTGCATCTTGCCACACCGGCGGCTGCCGCCAACGCGCCGGTACCCGCCACAGCCGGCGACCCCCAGGCGCAGCTGGAGGCCGACAAGCGAGCCGTCTACAGGTGATGCAAGYTAATATCAGTGTGCATTACTTAATTAATGCATTATTTCATTAACGCATCAGTTATTCTAAGGCGTTATTAATGCATCGATTCGRCGATGCATTAATTAATGCATTGGTTAATGCATTGATTCGTTGATGCATTCATTATTAAAATGCATTATTAATCTGCTATTATTCAAATGCATTAATTAGCACACAGGAATGGGGGGATTAGCAATTAGCTCCTTTTTAGCAATAATAGCTATCAATAATAGTGCATGGTGGTGGAGCTCCTTCGTGGACCTGGTTTTGCAGCGCACACCCCCCCCCCAAAATCTTCACTCCCCAGAAAACCCAAATTAGCCTTTTTTTTTGGCAAAACCATGCGATTTGGGGCCAAAAAAGCACCCAGAAGGAGTAAAGTCACGTATTAACCTGAATGTGCAGTTCATGCATCCATATGGGGTGCGGGCAGCAACGGGCGTGGGATGGATGAGCCCCTCCGGTCCCCTTTTTTTTGTCACTTTGGAGCTAATAATATATAATATTGTAATATATGCAGTAATGTTATTGTATAATTGTAATAAGTAATATCATAATTATGTAAATAGTATAATTATATAAGTAATATATAATTATATAAGTGATATGTAATTACTTACGATATTACAATGTATACAGTAATGATGTAACAGTAATGTATAATATTCTAATGTAATTAGGATTAAGGTTTAAGGTTAAGGTTTAACCCCCCTGTTAATGGCCAGTGCCATGGGGGCTTGTAAACCAAAAAATTGCAGCTCGGAAGTGAAGGAATTAAAATATTTTGACTCCAAATATTCAAACATTACGAGTCCAAAAGGTCTGGAAAGGCGGATGAAGGTGTGGAATAAACCCACTGGTTTCCCAGGAAAACGCAAAGGATTATTCAAAGCGGGCCTCAAGATTTTTTCCAATGATGGAAATAATTTTCTCAAGGCAAAAGAGGTCATTCAAGAAAAAAAACACCTTTTCTTTGCACTTCTGTGAGGATTTTTGCAGCGTTCATGGGATAATGAAAACCAAAAAACCCTTTGGAGTTTTTACAGCCTTCATTTGAAGGTCAAAAAAATGCCAGAAATACCTTTTTGGAGGTATTTCCCACCCAGAAAAGTGAGGAAAAAATGGTTGGCTGGTCCTACACGTGGACTCGGTTGCCCAAACCTGGATGCTTATTTTTGGTTACCAGCCAAAACTACCCCTCAAATATATTTTTATCTCTAAAACCACACCCAATAAGCCTTTTTTTGCCGCATGCAATATCTGAATATTCACCTATACAGCAGTTAATATGGATTGTGTATATGTCATCAGCTATCAAATGCACACATTTGTGGGGTTTTTAGCCCTTCCAGGGCTGTACTCTCCACCCAAAGCGATGGATTTTTGTTAATTTTCAATAATTGCACCAAGGCAGAAGGCATCGGCAGTAAGCGTTGGTCGATCAACCTGGAGGGAAATCGCCGGGAAAATGCGATGGGAAATATAAAAAGCGCTGGACGAGTCACCCCGCCGGGTTTTATGCTCTAGTGGGAGGTTTATCACCCATTAAAAAAACAGAAAAAAAAGGGAAAAAAATCAATCCTCCCCCTCCCTGCTTGGCGTGGAAGCATCTTCGCAGGGACTGGTCCGGCAGCATCACTTCTCTGCTGCAATTTTTTCTCAGCTAAAGTATTTTATTCACTTTATGCAACAGCGGGGCTGGGACTTCKGATGGATTTTGGACCAGTAAAGATGATGCTCCTGTGGGAAACGATGCCTAAACCACCCCAGCACCGCAAACTGGATTTTTCCAAGTGGGAAATGGCTGGATTTCTTTGCATTAAATTTATTTTC
The DNA here is from genome assembly GCA_035582835.1 of Phoebastria nigripes. Taxonomy (NCBI): domain Eukaryota; kingdom Metazoa; phylum Chordata; class Aves; order Procellariiformes; family Diomedeidae; genus Phoebastria; species Phoebastria nigripes. The sequence continues at coordinate 347,946 of JAYKAV010003236.1, forward strand.
TTTTTTTTCTTTTTTTTTTGGAGGGAGGAAAGGTGTATATTGGAGCTGGGTTAAAAAAAAAAAAAAAGCATGTTGTGATGTGCCCACGGTGCTGCCGGCTCACGGGCAGAGCCCTGCTGAAGGTGTGAAATTAGGCCATTAGATGAATTCATTTCTCTTTATTAGCCCGTGTCGAATCCTTTTTATTAGTGGCTGCGAACGACCTCTCTCCTGCAGGAAAATGTCAGGGCTGGTTCAGCCCTTTTATTTGGAGGGTTCCCTGGGAAAAAAAAGGGGGTTTGGCAAAACCATATTCAGCAAAATCAGATTTTTCCACCCCAAAACTCYTCCTTGTGCTGTAGGGGTGATTTTCCACCTCCGTCACACCTGCAGTGGCGAAAAGCCTCCTGTTTCGCCGTGCATCCTGGATATCCATCTATTATCTCCCCCCCAAATTTCACAGCAAGGATGGGCTCCGGCTCTCAATTTTCATGCCACGACCTCCGCCTGCAAAACCCCATGGTGGCCGTTCCTTTTCCCTGCCTGTCGTGGCCACAGGAAGGCTGGAAGTAGAGAAAATTGCATCTTTTTTTTGCATGCAAAAGGGGAAAAAAAATTGCAACAACAATTCAGCATATTGCTTGTGGCAGAAAGCCAAATTTCGCTGCTCCTCAACACTGCGCTTGACTAGGAGCCTCGGTTCTCTCCCTTAAACCCATCCCTGGGGATTTTGCACCTCCCCCTTGTTTTGTTTTATTTTATTATTTTACTTTTTGTTCTTTTATTTGGTTTTGTTTTGTTTTGTTTTTTATTTTTTTTNTTTTTTTTTTATTCCCAACTGAAAAGCAAACCATCCTTCCCTCAGCCACGTGCCACCCTCTCCTCCTCCCTGCCAGCGCCCCAAGACATTCACAGGGGTCAGTGGCACTGCCCCAATTATTAATACTGAGCAGTACGGGGTGATGCCGGCAATGGTCTTAATCCCCCCTTGGTCGATGCAACCCCTCAAAGCAAAGGGGCTACAAATTGCTCAGGGGCTGCAATCCCCCTGCCAAAAAAATCCCATCCTTGGGGTAATTCTGTGCCTTTGCTTCTAATTGATGGAGCGGCTCTGGAAATGGCAGCAGGCACCTGCCGCTGAGCTGCTGGTTCTTAAGTCCCAATAATTCAGCCCGCTGCCTGGAATTTGCCTTTCATATCCCTTGGCTAAGCCCCGGCGGGGCTACCGAAATTATGAAATTATTTTCCCCCCTCTCCGTTCCCCGCTCCAGCCTCGGAGAATCTTGCATTAAACCAGGATCAGGACAGATTAAACTATAATATGCTGTGGTATTAGCGGCTGCAAATGAAGACTTAGCCGAGGGGTTTAACCCCTTCGTCTGACTCTGGCTCGGAAAAGACTGGCAGGAAGTGATTTGTAATCATCTTTTGGGACATCTTGTGGAGATAAAATGGTGGAGCAAATCCCATTGCACTGGGATAACTGGGGTGCTGGGGGAGACCGTCCCTGTAGCAGCATTTTGCATTTCTCCCCTGAAAGACTCCATGAATACTTCAATTTTTTTTTTAAATTGCACAGCTGGAGAGGTTCATTGAGGGTTGCGCTAACTCATGGTCTTCATCCCCTTCTTCTCTACGTGCTTCGGTGTTGTATGTATATTTGCATTTTACATTGCTTCAATTTAGCATCATCATTAGAGCAAATTGTGGATTGGCAAGAAGAATTGCAAATCTTTGTTTTCGAAGAGTCATTTCGTGGTAAGAAAGAAGTGGGATTTGACCCATCTTTTACTTCGTGTGTGGACGTGGTTGTGCTTGACGGAGGTGCAAAGAGATCTCTTGTTGGAGGAGCAACCCATAGCAAGGTTGGTCCAAAGGATGCTGCGGGCACATAGACATACCGGCTCATCCCCATCCAGTATCTCCAACCAAGAGAGACATTTTCGGATAAAATATTACCATCGATGAGTGGGTGCTGATGTTGAGCCCCAAAATGCAAAGCCACCAGGACAGCAGATGGCTCCAAGACAACCACCCTGAAGCCAAACTTCTTTGCCCGTGGCAAAACATCTCGAAAACATTGGCTGTGGTGCAATGATGGAAAGCACCAAGACACTGGGAGAAGTCATTGCCTGGTGGAGAAGATGGTGAATTTTGCAATTTTTARGCTTTGTTGTTGTTGTTGGAAAAGGTCTAGAGGGAGGACTTCCAGCATTGGCTTGGGAGTGAGGTTTGCACCACCAGGCTCTTGCAAGCTGGGAGGGAATGGATGGATGGTGGGGGGTAAAAATGGACATGGGAGCTGAAACAGTGGGCGTTATGGGGGGTCTCCTTTGTCCTCTGCAGGCACCCACTGTTCCCGCTGCTGACTCTGCTCTTTGAGAAGTGTGAGCAGGCGACGCAGGGTTCTGAGTGCATCACCTCGGCCAGCTTCGACGTTGACATCGAGAACTTTGTCCACCAGCAGGAGCAGGAGCACAAGCCCTTCTTCAGCGATGACCCCGAGCTGGACAACCTGGTAGAGGCGGCCGGGGCTTGGCAGATGGTTTTTGGGGGGTGGGGAGAAGGTAGGGGATGAGGAACAAATTATGGAGATCTACCACCTTGGGCAACATCTTGGGGCTCCGTTTGTAGTGTTGGCTGTCTTGGCAATGTTCTCAGTAGATCTTGTGAGACCTTCTCCAGGACCTTCTTTGAGACCTTTTCCGTAAGATTGCCTGTGAGAAAAAACCCCTGCCCAATTTTTGGCTAGTTTTCCCACACAAACACCATGGGGTCAACGCATTTCCTGGGAACAGCCAAGATCGATGGCTGGTTTGTGCCCCAAAACTTGCAATCTCTGCAGGAATTACTGCTCTTTGGTGCAACATGCAATAGCGTCTGCGTTCTTGTCTGGCACCATCTTGTTTCAAGTGTGATGGCCAGCTCTTGTCCTAGAAACAAGGCAAAATAAGAGCTTTTTCCAAGAAGAGTGATGCATATCAATGGTTTGGGACACTTTGGACCGTTTTTGGTGGCTTCCCTGTCATAGCAACCCAAATTTCCTACTGTACCCATTGCTGCTGGAAGGTGCCTCAGAAGACTCTGCTTGGGATGGAGCTTTTCTCTTGTGGGGACCTCAGGAAACATCCCCAAATTGCATTATTTTTTCCAGGAAGCCTCCACATGTGGTCTCCATGGCAAGCGTGTGGGTGGACAGGTCCATGGCACCATCCTGGTGCACCCTCCCAGTGCTCTGCAAGCAGATTTTTAAGGTCAAAAGAGGCAATTTCACCCGCTTCTGATGATGCAAAGAGCAAAACACCTTCCCYGAGGGATGGTGTACCCGCTGGGATGTGTCGCAGAGGGATTTCCATCTCAGAAAAGAAGGAAAATCAGGCAATTCAGAGACAGCTTCTTCCAATATTKGAGATATCAAGGAGGTGAGTTTGTCCAACAACCTGTCACGAAGGGAAGAAGAACGAGCAATGCTCATCCAAGCGCAAAAACTACCGCTTTCCTAAAAATGCAAGAAACAGTTTCAAGATGGATTAAAATCCCGCATCTTTTATACCCGATTTCAGCTCATGGAGGAGAGTTTTGCGACATCCCTAAATCAAGAGTGGCTTAGCAGTCTGTGGAAAGCCCTCCAAAAAAATTACAGGCCATGCAAAGCCCCATTTACAGATTACTAAACCCATTTCGCAATGTCTTATAGCCCAGAACAGAAATCGCTCTGGGACGAGCAACCCAAAAAAGCAATGTTTTGGATTATTTCAGTTTTGGGACTGAATATGCATCAAATGTTGAGATGCACCAAAAAAACCCCATCGCATTAAATTACATAAAAATGGGTGCGATGATCTAGCCAGAGGAGAGAGATGAAGCCAGCTGAAGCTAAAAAAAATCTAAAATTCTGGGGRAGGAAAACCTATTCCTACACATATCAAGGTGAAGCATCTCCAGCAAATGGTCAGTGCAGGAGATGTGTCCACAGAGGCTATTTTCACTGGTTTTTTGGTGGTTTCTTAAAAAAAACCACACCAATCATGTTTTTTGGGCATGTTTTGGAGCAACTCTTGCTGCCGAGGTGAAATTTGGCTGTGGGCAGTTGTATTGATCCCATGTATGATCTTGCAGCACTGGATATATTCATATTCATATATATATATATATATGTATTTTTGCCCTATTTCTAGGACATATCTGTATGTATATATTCTATCCAATGCCCAGAACTTCTCCAAAAGCCGTCCAAATCACTCAGTGTGGTTGGCCTCCATCAAGACAGAGGAGATGGTTAATGTGATGCTGAAGAAGGACCGTTCCTGTTGGTGGAAAGTGCCAACTGGAGAGAATTTTGGATGTAAAAGTCTTGCGGTGCTCAAAACTCAGTATTTCCACCTCGTCCTGAGCTGACACTTTTTTCCTATTTGCATTGTCCTTTTTTTTGTTTTTCGTTGTTGGTTTTTTTTTTTTTTTAACACCACCGATTCCCCGGAAATCAGTGGTGGCAAAGCAGGGATGAAAAGGCCAGCAGCATTAGCTATCATTAGAATAAGAGTCATGTATTCCTCACCGCCGAGATGCACATAATTAGAAATTAGAAAAAGGTCAGATCTCACCATTATCAACTCAATCAGCTGCCGAGTGCCACACAGTCAATTAATTCAGCATCTGTATTTTTTACAACCCCGCGCACGTACTCCGTCGGACTGTAACTCTTTATCTGGACAGATATACGGCGCAGCGGAGCAGGGACATAAAATGAGACCCTAAGCAAATGAGCTGAGATAATTGAGAGATTTATTTTTTATACATATATGTGTCAGGTCTTCTTGCCTTTGCCCTTGAATATTGACTTTCATGGCCGTTGAGCCCTGGGAGGATGCAGAGATCCGGGGCGCGACGCCTCCACCTTGCACTTCACCTACGCCAACTGTGGAGGAGGAAAAAAAAAGCCCCAAAAAAGCCAAAAAAAGCAAAAAAAAAAAAAATTTTCCAGCCACAACCCATCATCCTTGTTGTTTGCCAACCAAAAATTCGCTTTCTCCATTGTGGAGCCGCCACCCGAGTTTGGCCCTGGATTTTTCAGGATGTTTCCCAACCGTGGCGACTCACAGTTTGTAAAGATGACCACTAAAATTTGCAAGTTAAAAACACCCTTTGAAATGCAAAGACGCTTTGTTACATAAAACCGGATTTATTGCCCCGGAGTGAATAGCTGAAATTTTATATATTATGCAAGATTTCAAACAGCGGCTGTAAAACTTAAGGTTTCAGCTCAGCGAGAGGAATGTTTTATGTGTAAATTTTTTAACGTTTATGGGGTACGTTTTAATGAGGCCCAGGCTTTGCACCGGCAACAGCTTACAGCAGACTTGCAGCCCCATAATCTTGTTAGAAGAAGTGGCCTCCGGAGAATAACCAAACACTTTTCGACATCCAGGGCTTTGGCTTCAACTTTTTTGGGGCACAGGGAGTAATTCCCATGAGGGCAACGGCAATTTTTGTGAATTTTGGCTTCTTGGGATTTCAGAGATATGATTGACGGGGAGGGAAAAGAAGTGCAGAGGGATGGGCTCTGGGATGGGTTTTGGGGGAGAATATTGATTTTTTGGCTTTTTTTGGTGTGTTGAGAAAGGAAACGCATTTGATTCTACTGTAGGGATCGGTTCCAGGTTAGATTTTGGGTGAGGATATTGATTTTTTGGGGCTTTTTCCTGATTCATCGAGGAAAAAAATGATTTTAACTCTGCCATTGTGTCCTCGCATAGATGGTGAAGGCGATCCAGGTACTGCGCATCCACCTCCTGGAGCTGGAGAAGGTCAACGAGTTGTGCAAGGACTTTTGCAACCGCTACATCACCTGCCTCAAAACCAAGATGCACAGTGACAACCTACTCAGGAACGACCTGGGGGGGCCCTACTCCCCCAACCCCTCCTCCATCAGCCTCCACCCCCAGGTAACGCCTTAAAAATCGCCTGTAATCACTATTGTTGCACGTTGGCCCACAGGTTAGTTGGGCCAATGACGTTGGGGGGTTGCTCTACAACTCTTGTGRCCTCCTAGAAATTCATCAAAACCCATCCCAAATTGAGGAAAACAATTCAAAATAACCCGTATCTTGCTTATGTGTTGCAATAAATGATGCTGCGGTGATTTTTTTTTTAATGTTTTTTTCATGGCCTTTTTTTTCATGGGTTCAGCACAGCTGCAACCCCAATGTTTGTGTCTCTGCAAAAGGAAGGGATGAGGACTTTCCTAAACTCTTATGTTGCGGCAATGAAACGTGGGGGGAAGGAATTGCAGAAGCCCTGCAAGCACATGGGAAAATGGACAAGAAATTTGCATTTTTTAATGAAAAAATACTATTTGTTGGCAGGAGAGCCAGAAACACCATGATTCTCTCCACCACTACTTGTCTCCCCATTCTTGTCCTCATTTCAAGGCAGCTGAACAGATTTTTGGGTCTCAGATAATGCTTTTTGGCTTCGCTGCTCCTTTTTCGCCCCGGCACATCTTGCAGTTCTCCCCCAGCATGATCAACATTCCCACCTTGACTTTTTTTTTTTGCATAATTTGGGTTTTAGCTGGGAGAAGGAAACATTTGGTGCTTCAAGCACATTGGGAAAGTACAAGCAGATGCCCAAGTATTGCAGAAATATCAACTGAAATGGCCAAACCAAGCTGCACCTTGGTGGCTTTTGGAGCAAAATAAGGGATTTTAACTTAATATTTGGAAAACAAGTTGCCCATGGGTTGGGATTTTCATGTGCATTTGCAGTGCAGGGAATAAATGTTGGCTGGTTGCATCCTAAAAAACTTCCTTGATGCAATGTTGTGCGTCCCTTATGGATTTCTCTCTCTCAGATACTGGATTTTTTGGGGGGAAAATGAAATTTGGGGTTGCACAATCCCACCAGAAATAACTGCAGCCAACTCAAAATAAGCCAGGGCATCCCCAGGCAGTCTTGGAGCTATCCCCCAAAAGGAGGCAGGTGGTGGGGGCTTTTTTAGGGCTTTTCAGGGCATTTTTAGGGTGGTGGAAAGGAAAAAAAAGTGATTTTAGCAGCTCAGCTCCAAGTGCTGCAGAGTTTGAAGCTCCCAACGTGACGCTTGTGGCCACTTTCTTCCCCCAGCGCAGAGAGGGAAAAGCCCCCCCAAAAGTTTTATTTCTTATTTGGGTTTCCTGAAAGCACCAAACCACTTAATCATTGATCTAAAAAAACCCAGCCTCTCTCTATTTTCTAATAATCTCTAGAAATGGACTTATTATCCCTTCACTGCTTTATGGTAGCATTCCTTATGATCAAAATTAGCAAGACACTTGCATAAAAGAGAACAATAATTGCTCAACGAGCATCTCRTTTGTAATTTATTAGTTTCTATTATTGTGCGTCGCCATGGCAACAGCTCGCATCCCGGGTGATGAGAGAGATGTTAGATATGAGCCGACGAAGCTCCTGGTCCCAGCAAATGGAGATGCACGTTTTTTATCAGTAATTTTCATGAAAATAATAAGTGAGGGAGTTAATGAGATGGAAAGCCGTCCTGTGGCTATTGTGATTTTTTTTTTCCTCTTTTCCTTTTTTTTTTTTTTTTTTAAGTGTTGATCTAATTAGAATGCATCGGTCAGGAAAAGTAATGAGGATTTAGTGCCTCACAAAGAGGTGGGGATCATATCAGAAAATTAGCACAAGTCTTTGGAAAATAATCAGGCCCATGGAGAGGTACCAAGCGCCTCTGATTCCTGCAAACCCGGAGCTGCCAATGTTTCCCTTCCGGGCAAGACTCTAAAGTTGAGAAATTCAAGTGAGGATTTAGAGGCAGTTGCTAAATAAATGGGAACGCACCCAGGAAAGACGCAACTGGAGAGGAAACGCTGGCACAGCGACTAAGGGATTTTCAGCAGGCAACGGGAGCCGAAATATTCACAGCGATAGACCAGAAGGAGCCACCATCTCATCTGGTCATTGGATGAGGATGACGATACAACAGCAAATTTTTTCTAATTATCCAACTAAGCAATGTCAAGTGCCTGAGTGCTTTGACTCATTGAGTATACTTGAGTTTGCATGGATAAGGCTTAAAAAAAAGGGTGAAATACTCTATATCCATCAGTTGAGTTTTAAGGGCTGGGGATGCTCCAGAGAGCTGAAGAATCACGGGATCAGTGTTTAAAAAATGGCAAGTGGGATGATTTCGCTAATTATTGTACTATTAATCTCACGCTGAGGGCAGGTAAAACAGCTAAGGGGCCACTAATTTAGGAATTTTAAAAAAAAATCTAAATAAGGGAAATGTGATTAATATCAATGAATGAGGATTCTCAGAAAATAGGTTTTCTTAGGGTATGGGAGGGGCATTGATCATTTTATGAGCAGATACCCCAGGTTGGTCATGAAAGCAAAATATTTCAATTTTTTGCAAAGTTTTTTACTGCAGGACAGCCTGCTTAAAAAATTATGGATACGCAATAACAAGGATGTCAACCAAAACTGAGAAAACAATGGCCGGAGCTGTCAAAATGTCATCACGGGAGAATCGCAGTTGGATTTCCCTGGTGTATCCAAAAAGGATGGCCCTTGGCTTGGCGTTACTTGTGCTTTCTAAGATGAAAACTGCAAGAATTTCTGGAAATGCAAAAATGCCTGGAGGTGATGGAAAGATGAGTGAGCACCAGACAGGTGCATGATGGGAAAATTGGGCAAACGGAGGCATTTCCACTGTTGCTGAAATCTTCTCATGTCACTAAGTCTGGAGATGACTCCTGGTGTTGGCCAAGTTYGGGTGAAAAGTTAGGGTTTTTTCCTATGTGATGAGCCTTCCTTGAACCTTCATTACCTTATATACATTTTTCTACCCTGTTTTCTCCATTGCTTTCTCATTTTGTGCTCCACTTTGTTTTGCGGAGGAGTTTTAGCCTCTTTGGCCTGCAAATCCACCAAGCAATTCCCCTTCTTCCCTTTTTCTTTGTTGTTTTTCACTTGGCTTCATTCCTCTCCCTTGAGTCCTCATCGGACCCTTTTTAACAACCTCCCTTCATTTAATGAATATTTTTTGAGTTTTTCAGACAAGGACGGGAGAGAGGAGGTGCTTGTTGCATGGCGGGGGAAAAAAGCCAATTTAATCCAACACTTAAAGTAAATCAGTTCAACTTTCCTTCGACATCAAAGTGGTCCTCACTGCTCTCCAGTTGACTTCACTTGCAAGAAAAAACCCACCACAAAGCCAGTCATATTGGGAACCACAGCACTGCCAGGGTTTAAACTGGATTAAATCTTGCATTTTTCAGCTCTCATTTTGAGTGAGAATTGCAGCAGATTGGCAGTGTTTATATGGGCATTTTCAGGACAGCATTTCTTCTTCTTGTCTTCCTCCCTATCTTGCTGGTGGTTGGAGGCTGACGGTTGGGTTGGCCTGACTTGATACAGTACTTCTCTGTATAGATCTTAATTCGTGCAAGTTTGCCCTGTGGACAAGCCTGGATTTCTGTTATTTAAAGCCAGCTTTTTTTTCATCTCCATCCATCCACCCATCTATCCACGAAGGAGCCCTACGAATCTTCTTACATGAGTTTGAGTTTGGCCAACTCTTTCTCGGCAAACTCATAGGTTTCTTTTTTCTCCAACTAACCCCAATTTTCCCGAGCTTTACTCAAGCACAAATACATTTCACAAAGTTAGGATGAGACAGAAATTTTTATGCATGTGTGCCACCCAAAAATAAATTGCTGTATCATAAAGCACAAGGGGAAGGACATCAGCCCAAGTAGCGCTGAATTTTGGCACTTACTCACACTTGGGCACTTCGTCTTTGACACTTGCCTTATTGCGAGGAAGGTTTTTTTTGTGCGATGCAATATGTACCAGGTCTTTTTCTTCATTAAAGTGACTTTTAATTTGGAGAAATCGTGTTTTGCCATAGAGCTGTGGAAGATCAGTGCCAAGATGTGGATCTGCAGAGACACCTAGTGATACATTTTTTACACTCAAGTTTCAAAATTGCCGGAAACATTTCAACTTCTTTGAGTCCTAAAATATAAAACATTTTCCACTGCAGCAAAATCCCAAGTGATAATTTGGCTGGCATTTGCAATCCAAGGCAATTAGTATGCAAAAATATATTTTTTATTCTTGGAGATATCTATATTTATTTTAAGGCAGAGCCTCCACTTTCATTGGGTACCCTTGGTTTCACAGTGATGTTGCAGAAACACCATGAATTTCTTTCATATCTTTTTCTATAATTACCAATATTCTGCCTTTTTGGACACCACTGGGCTGGTGTTTTGGGACAGTTTTCCTCTACGCCACCAAAAAAATGCAATTTTTGTCATCATAAAATGCCGTTGAAAAAGGCTTTGACCCCTATATCTGGAAACGGTAGTTTCTTGTTCCCATTTTCCGATATCCCAAATTATTTCTTCCCAATGCACTTCTAAAAATGGTCTTCTGGATGTCCTTCTTTTGGAGGAATCATGGAAAAACAAGGCAGGAGAGGAAAGCTGGAGGTCTTCRGGCTGGTCCAAATCTCTGGTCGCCCTTGGCCATATCTGACTGCTTTTTGAGGTTCTCCAAGGACCACATTTGGTTTTATATGAATATTTCCACYGTGTTTGTTAGCCAGACACTTAGCAAAAGCCAAGTCCAAGTGCATGCAAAAGCAACCCGTTTTTGCTTTCTATATGGTCAGAAATCCTCATTTTTCAAACCAAAAACCATTTCCCCCAAAAGGCTGGAGATAGGGAAAAGATATTAAAAAAAGTACAAGTATTTTATGGTCATATTTGCATTTTTAAGAACTAATTTAGCTATGAAAAGGAATGTCTGGAAGGCAAAGCAAAAATTCACAGCAATTGCAGCAAAATTTCCAGATAAATAATAGTCAGATCATCAATGGAGAGGACAAAAATAAGATGTGGCAGAGGCAGCAGTGGCAACGTTTTGGGCTCAGCATCACGGGAGGGGAAAATGCAGCAAGGGGTTTTAATAGCAAAAGCATGCAGGGAGATCAGAGTTTATTCAGAACCATTGCACAGGCAAATCGGTGGTGACTGATGGGGAAAAAGCCAATAGAAGCATGAATGTAATGGGGAAAAGGGAAAAAAAAAAGGACCAAAAATGACATTTTTCTCTCAGCAATGGGAAAGGCATCGATGTGGACAAAGGGGTACCCTAACTCCCCGCTGAACGATGCACCCACGTCATCTCTTGATGTAAAATTAATTGATTTGTGCGTTCAAATTACCACCTCTATAGTTTTGTTGCAAGGAAAAGAGGAGCTACGGCTTTTTCCGACCCGACCACGTTTGCGTGGTCACATTTTCCAGTGTCATTGCATGTCACTAGTCCAGAGAAATCCTCTTTTCCTAAGCCAAGAAATAGGTTTCTTGAAGAAATGCATCAAAATGAAGGGAAATGGAATAAAAAGGTGAAAAAATCCCCTTTGTTGGCATTTTGTTCAACGCTTGAGAACCAGCCGGACACCAGGGAAGCGATGCAGGATGGGAAAATGGGTAGAAAAGGGGAAAAAAAAAWTTTTATTGCAAGAAAAGAGTGCAGTTTTATTTCCATTACAGCTGGGCAAATTAGAGATATACCGTTATCTTGGGCTTATTTTGAAATGATAGTTTTCTAAACATTATCGGCATAATGCACAAAAATTCTGCCCATCTGGGAGGTTGTGGTACATTGCCCTGAATTCCCCCATATCCTCAATCGTGGCACCCTTCCCTTCCCAAAATGTTGCATTAAATACTCAAATAATCGTTCAATTTGGGCTTTTTCCAATTGCTTCTCACATGCAAGAACCTCTCCAGAGATGGGGTTGATAATAAGATTACAGCTCCTGGCTAAAAAAATGCCCATTTTTGCAAGAAGTTAGTTTAAAGCTGCAAGGAATGATATCAAATTGGGTTATATTATTATTAATTTAATTACTTTACTACTATTCCGGCAAGCGGAAACCGTGGTGTTTGCCCCAGCTTTTAGCAAATGCTGCATCATCCAGTTCCAGTCAAAGCACCAAAAAAATAGAAATTTATAGAAAGAAGAAGACTGAAGAAATTCCTACTTCCCTATCATGCTCTTTTTTTTCTCTCCTGTTTCCTTATGGGAAATAATGGCTGCACAAAGAGGATGAGTTTGGGGAAGACGCTAAGTGGGAGCTTTGCAAAGTGTAAATCCTTATTTTTCCACCTTTTTTTTCAATTGCAACAAACTGAAAAATCCCTTTTTCTGCAATTTTGCTTGTTGAACCACCTAGGGGGGGGAAAAAAGGCAACGGCGTGGATTTATTGGAGGGGGAAAATGAAAACCTTGCATGCTCCCTCCTTGTGTTAAAATTCATGTTTTTAATATTTTTTTTTTCGCAGGAGATGCTGCAGAGCTCACCCGCGGCGCTGCCGCCCGCCTCCAACCCACCGCCGGGCATCGTGGTGCCGGCGGCCGCGCTACCGCCAGGCAACTTGGCCATGAGCGCCAGCAGCGGCTCACCTGCCGTGCCAGGTAGGGACCACGGGGGAAGCTGGCAGAGGGTGGGTAGAAATTTGGGGGTTTGGTACCCCCACAAGCCTTTTTATCCATAGGTGGAGCCTTGTACCAGCCCGTGACGATGGTGACGTCGCAGGGCCAGGTCCTTGCCCAAGCCATCGCCCCCGGTGCCCTGCAGATCCCCAACACCCAGGTAAGACCTTCCCGCCTCAAATTTCCATTTTATGCAATATTTTGCACTGCTACAGCAAGCAAAACCCCCAGTTCCTCCATAAATTCAACCCTTGGAGTATCCTAAATTTTTAATTAGCAAGAAACGTTGATTAAATCCATCTGCCGGGCACCTTTGGGGTACCTAACAAATTATAGCAACGACCTAACAAATTATAGCAATGCTTATATTATTGCTATAATATATAATATATAATATATAATATATAATATATAATATATAATATATAAATATAGTATAGTATAGTATATGTACTATTGCTATTATATTATGGATCTGGGATCACCGGCATTGCCTGACCAGTATGGCAATCACAGCGCTCATGGGAAAGGCTCATTTTTTTCCTTGCTTTTTGGATTTTGGGGTATTTTTTAGCCATTTGCTCTGTTTTTACTCCTTTTTTGTAATTGCAATTAACTACGTGGGGTTTCCCCGTGTGGCTGCATTCTTGCAGTAAATTGACAATTTGGGGTGAAAATGGATTTGTAAGGACAACTTGCTATCCCCGTTGGCTGTGTTGCCCATGATCTCTTCCAAATCCCCATTCCCCAGGAATCTGGGCAAAACCCCATCCATTTCTTCTACGCTGCTTCCTGGGGGCAGATCAGCAAAAATCCCCCCATGCAAATTTTTGTCTGAAAGCCCCCAAATTAATTGCAGGAGCCTCTTGGGGGGAAAAAAAAAAAAAAGGCATTTTGGAAATGAGTCGCACCTCCCTGGCAGGTTTTATTGCCTTTGCAATGCTTTTTTTTTTTCCTTCTTTCTTTAATATCTCTCCGTCACGGGCTTGAATCTTGCAGCAAAACCCTCCGTGGTGCGAAAAACACATGCACAGGGAATATCGGGGCAGGGAGAGAGCCCCGGACAAGCACCTCCGGATGCTCTTCTCGCGCCGCCGGCATGATTTATTCAGCCGGAGCCCAGGAGAATCACAGGGACCTGCTGGCCTGATGTTTAATTCATCCAGGAGAAGTGTTTTGATGAAGTGCTGGGGAAAAAATCCCTTTTTAACTCAAGCGCTGAGATTTCAGTTCGGTTCCCACAACCTCATTAAAACTTCTCTTGCAGCAAGATGTTTATTTTTGGGGGGAAAAAAAACCCAAATTTTCGCTCAATGGGCATGTTTCTCCTTGTGGTGAGGAATGCATGTTTGCAAGGTGTTAATGAATGGCAGGGTTTTAACCTCAGGTTTAGAAAGTCATCTTTTTTTTGTTGTTTTTTTAAGGTAAAAGTGTTTTCCTCCTTAATCACACATCGAAACCGGTCGTGGCATTGGCACCATGGTCCCCAGCTCTGCCGGTGCCACCGCAGGGAGAAAAAGCCCATTGCCCTTTGCAAAGCATTGGCAAAAAAACGGAGATGTTAAATAGAGATCCTGGGGCAAAAAGGGGATTAATGCAAATTTTTGGGGAAAAAATGGGGTTTGGATGCTCCCTATGAGTACCTGTTTTTTGCGCTTGTCCCACTCCCATTTTGGGTTGGTTTTGCTCATTTTTGTGGTTGGTTTTGCTCATTTTTTGGGTTGTCCATCGCCATTTTCAGCCAATTCTCTCCCCGTTCCTCTCCCCTGGCAGGTGAACCTGGATCTCACCTCCCTCCTCGACGGTGAGGACAAGAAGTCCAAGAACAAGCGGGGCGTCCTGCCCAAACATGCCACCAACATCATGCGCTCATGGCTTTTCCAGCATCTCATGGTGAGCACCGCAGCTGCCAAAACACCCTGCAAAGCTGGAAAAAAAAGGCAAAAAAAACCCAAAACAAACAAATCRAGGTGGTGGTTTGTCTGAATTTCTATTCAGAGGCACAAAGTGGCTTTGGTTTTATTTTGGGAGTATTTTGGGGATGACCATTTTCACTGCAGGTGGCAAAAACACTCCCTTAATGCATTAAGAAGCAAACAAAACCACAGGGGGACTTCCACAAATTATTGTGGATGGGCGATGGAGCGTTTTTTTCCAGTTAACAGCTCCAAAATCCTGTTTTCCAGCAAGCCGGGGTGTGAAAGCTGCCCCACAGGTATGGTTGTGGCACATCACCAATCAGCCGAAATGCAGAATTGCAAAATTGCCCCATTTTTGGGGATGGAGATGTAGGTAGACGGAGGGAGCTCAGAGGGTGCAGCTGGGATATTTTCATGCAAGGAGATTGCTCTTCCATCAGCAGAGCTGGAAGAAGGGCAGAAAGCTAAAAAAAGCCCCTTTTATGCCCTTTGGCATTATTTGACCAAGAAATCACTCGGAAGCTGGTTGCAAAGAGTTGCATGAGGGTCTCCAGGAAGGTGGGAGACCCCCAGGGTAGCAGCAAGATGGAAAATAACAGCTCCAAGGAGCAACTTGGGGTAAAACATGACCCAGGACATGGAGCAGCAGCTGGTCGGGAACTTTCCAGCCTTTTTTTTGTGGGAAATTTTGGATTTATTGCATTGAGGACAAGAGCCGCCATCCCAAGCTGCGTTGTGCATCTCCCATGCTTTTGGAGGGCTGGACTGCAGATTTGCAAGCAGAAAAAGGATTTAGAAGACCAGAAACTGAAGAACAATTTTCTGCCAGGTGCTAGGAGAACCCCATGGTTTGAAATTTCCAAAACTGGATTGAAAAACTAAAAGAAATTCTTCTTCTACTGGACAGTTGGACCTTTGCTCTCAGCCTGGTCCTCATGGTCTGAAGATGCTTGGAATTCCCCACGAGATTTCTCCATCTGGCATCATAAATGATGTGGTTTTTAACCTAATARCATTGATGCTTATCGTTTTATTGCATTTGGGAGTTTTGCAGCACCAGCAGGAGGAAGGAATCCTGGAAATAACATGCCAAAAATGGAGACACTTTTGCCAAAAAAGAGCCATTTTAACCACTTTGGCATACCTGAGGGCCTGGTGGGATGGGGTCTCCTGCATGCCATGACTTTGGGTGATTTTGTCAAGGAAATCACACCATTTTGGGGGCAAACAGCTGGAAAACAAGTCATGTGAATCAACACTGGTGCTGGCTTGGGGGTCCGAAAAATGACACGTGGGGCTGGTTTGATAATAATTTCATTTTTGGGGTTGAAAGGGAGGATTTTAGCACAGTTGGGAGGGAGTTGTTGAAGCTTTGAGTGCTGGTAGCCTCCTATTGCAGATGTTTCAGGGTGTTTTATTGGCGAACTCCTGAAAAGGAGCGTTCTGGGCGACAGCGGGTTTTGAAGCCCAAATCCCACCTTTACCAACAACCATTATTAGAAAATTGCTAAAACTGAAAAAAATCATTATTCTCCTTCAAGGAAAAGCCCTAAGGATAATGGGGAAACCGTGATGCTCTCAGATGCTACCGTTAAGTCTTGCATCTTGCAAGTACAAGAAGCCACCAAATTTGGGGTGGGAAAATGAAAAAAATGGGGGGGGTTCATTTTTTTTTCACTCCGGGCTGCCGTTTTGCACACAGGGATGTCATTTTGCTGCTCCATCTCTCTTTTTTTTTCCAGCACCCCTACCCCACAGAGGACGAGAAGAGGCAAATCGCTGCCCAAACCAACCTGACCCTCTTGCAAGTCAACAACTGGTGAGCACATCGGTGGCCCATGCCGTCATCTTTCTGGCTTTAGAAATTTTTTCATGCTATTTTGGTGCTATATAATGCTTTTTTGGGGGTAACTTGAGCGGTTAGGGATGATTTCTGGGAGATGGGCTCTGGTGTGTTTAATTGACGGCGTTCGTTTGCGATGTCTCAGTGCCCTCTCCTGGCAAACCCAATACGTAGCAGCCTCCAAATCATAGCTGGAAAAATGAATGCAATGGTGTAACATGCCACAGACAAATAAAACAGGGTAAAACCCCAGCTTTATGGACCATGCAGCCATTTTTCAAAAGGGTTTTACATTGCAACTCATTAAATTGTTATAACGTCCATTGTTTTAACTCAAAATTGATGTAACGACTCTTGTTTACTTGAATGGTCTCTGTTTTCCCTGGAAAGGTTCATAAATGCCCGGCGGCGCATCCTGCAGCCAATGCTTGATGCCAGCAACCCGGACCCAGCCCCCAAAGCCAAGAAAATCAAATCTCAGCACCGGCCCACCCAGCGGTTCTGGCCCAACTCCATTGCCGCTGGGGTCCTGCAGCAGCAGGGTGGCAATTCGGGGACAAATCCTGATGGTAAGGACAAACCCTGATGGCTCCTGCCCTTCCTGGATGGGGTGGCCAYGAATTAAATTGTGGCCTTAATTGGTAATTAAGGATTTCTAGAGCCCTTTATCACCCTGTGGGGAAAAACATGTTGAAGAGGTGGCTCATGCAAGAAGGTCTTTCCAGTTGGCCATCACAAGGGCGCTGGCAATGGGGCACTGCCATCTCCTCGGCACAGGAACAGCCCTCAAGGATCACCCACTATGGGGCATCACTTGGGATGTCTCCTGAGGTGCTGGGGAGGGGAAAAAGGGGGAGATGGGGAGAGGAAAGGAGACAAAATGAAGAAAAGATGGAAAGATGAGATGAGAAGACAGATGAGACAAGATGGGAAGCGAGAAGATGAAGGAGAAGATGAAGAGAGAACAGATGATGAAAATGAAGAGGAATAGAGAAGATGAAGAGAAGGTGAAGAGAGCAGAGATGAGTGTGGACCAGACAAGGTGAGAAGAGAGAAGATGAAGAGAAGGGAAGGTGGAAATTAAGAGRGGATGAAGAGAAGATATGCCCAACCAATTTGGGCATCTACTTGCTCAAAAATGAAGGTTTCTTGTTATTGAATGAAGATAGATACATTAGTTAAAAAAATTAAGGGTTGGACCTTGGGGAGTGGCTGGGGCAGGTGGGACACCCTACAGGGTGCTCTGTCTAGGTGCAGCTTTTTGCTTGGGTTATTCTTGGTTTATGCACTTTTTTGTCCTTTTTATATTAGCTGGGGAGTCCTTATTTCTGTATTTTTTTTAATTTCAGGCTCGCTCAGCATGGACAACCTGCAACCCCTCTCGTCAGCCACGGCCACCATGGCCATGCAGCAGGCCATGCTGGCGGCCCACGACGACTCCCTTGATGGCACCGAGGAAGAGGAGGAGGACGAGGAGGACGAGGACGAGATGGAGGAGGAGGAAGAAGAGGAGGAAGAGCTGGAGGAAGAGCCCGGTGGCCTCCCAGCGGCGCCCGGCGCCGACCTTGGCTTGGACCACAGTGACTCGCTGGAATAGCTCCTCCTGCGCCCTCCCCAAATCATTGATGGCACCGGAAACAAAACTCCCCCCAAAATGCCAAAAAAACCCGGCAAGAACAAAAACAAAATTGGTGACAAAAAAAGCAAATTGGAGGCGCTGGCGGATGCCCCAGCTGCCCACGGGAGCGTGGGGACCACCACGTCGGCGTGTGGAAGTGAAGGACACATGTTTACAAGGCACATATTGTGGCCAGATTAATTTTTTTTTCAGGTTTTATTCTTATTTTCCCCTTTTTCCCTTCGTTTTTGGTAAGAAAAAGCGTTTTTAGGGGAAGCTGTTTTCCCCACGCAATGCTTGGATGCTGTTGGGCGACACCAAGTTTTCACCGTGGGCCATCGCGTCCATCACTTGGATTTCTTGGTGCAAAAAAAAAAAAACACCCAACCCCAGGACTGATGCTTTTTGGGTTTTTCCCCCAAAAAGATGATTCACAGGCATAAATATCAGCACGCGGGGAAAAAAAAATCAGCGAGTGCAAATTCTGCTTCAGGTCGGATCTGAGGAGAGTTTGGCACTCTTGACCCACCGGATTGCCCAAACCTCCCCGTTTTGGCCCCGATGCTGCGGCCATTTGGTGACTCCGGATGCAACTTTCTGGAAAAGGGAGGAAATTCCCCCAAATCCTTTAATTTATGTGCTAAAAACCCGTYGAATCTGGAAAAAAACCCACCCCATCTCATCCTTAAGGGCTGAGACTGGACGCAGAGTTGGGGCAAAGGCCGCCGGGAGTGAGACTTTCCCAGGGCGTTTTGGCACTGAGTCAGGAAAAATTGGGGAAAAAAATGGGTTTAAAAAATGCAGATTTTCACCCAAAATTGAATGGCGACCCCCAAGATTCGCCCGGGTGGAAGGAAATTCAATATTGTTGCTGGAAAGATGTTTTTTCCCTGATATTGTCCACCCGCGTGGGAAAATGGTGGAGTTTTACCCCAAAACGAGCCATGGGGGAGGGCGGCTCTGCAAAAAACCAACGTATTTTGGGTTTTTTTTTTAAATGCTAGCAAAAGGGCAAATTTCGCCTTAAAATGTGGGGCGGGGGGAAACGCAAAAGCAAACCCGGGTGATGCGGGGCAAAAATAATAAAGGAATTTTCTTCTGCAGGTTCCTCCTGTAAATGCAGGTTTCTGTAGGAAGGATATTTTTTTTTTGCGCCTTTTGGCCGGTTTTGTCCTTTTTTTTTTTGGCTCTCGAGGGGGGAAAAACGAGTGATGCAATGGGCAGAAAAGCCTATTTTTCGATACTGATCTGGCGTGAATGTAATCTGTAATTTCATAAAGGATTCATTGTAATTTAGTATTAATTCATGGCCATTTATTATAAAGTGCTACGAGATGAGGTTTCGCAGCTGTATTTTATTGGCAGCTTCTTCCTGCAGGCGGAGAAGCCCCCAAATGGGTGAATAACCCCCCAAAATAGGCAAAACTCCCCTCAAATAGGCAAATCAGCCCCAAAATGGGTGAATTGACCCAAATCCGCAATGGAGTGATGCGGCGCAAATAGGATTTATACTTCCAAAAGTGATGCCCCCCTCAAAAATGAGCTCCAATGTGATTTTAACCCAAAATGAATGATGCTCCCCCAAAATGTTACACACACACCCCCTAAAATTAGTGATGCTCACCCCAGAATGAGTTATATTCTCCGAAGATGAGGGATGCCCCCCAAAAAGGAATGATGGTACCCAAACAGGGCAATCCCCCCAAAAAATGAGTGATGCTCCCCCAAAATGTTACACCACTCCTAAAACAAATGATGCTCACCCCAAAATGAGTGATATTCTCCAAAAATGAGGGATGCTCCCCAAAAAGGGATGATGTTACCCAAGAGGGGCAATCCCCCCCATAAACGATTCTCCCCCAAAATGAGTGATGCACCCCCAAAATGAGTTATATTCTCCAAAAATGAGGGATGTTCCCCAAAAATGATGCTACCCAAGAGGGGAATCCCCCCCAAAACAGTGATTCTCCCCCAGAATGAGTGATGCTCGCCCAAAATGTTACACACCCCCACTAAAATCATTGACGCTCACCCCAAAATTAGTTATATTCTCCAAAAATGAGGGATGCTCCCCAAAAAGGAATGATGGTACCCAAACAGGGCAATCCCCCCCCCCCCAAATGCGTGATTCTCCCCCAAAATATGTGATGCTCACCCCAAAATGAGTTATGTTCTCCAAAAATGAGTGATGGTCTCCAAAAAGGAGCGACCCACCCCAAAACAGGCGATGCTGCCCCAAAACATGTTATGCTCCCCAAAAATGAGGGATGCTCCCCAAAATTGAAGTGTTTCCCCCAAAAAGTGGTATTTTCCCAAAATGAGCGATATTCTCCAATGAGGGGAATGCTCTCCAAATATGAGCAATGGTCCCCAAAATTAGCGTCTCTCCTCCAAAATAAGTAATTTTTTTGAGTGGTGCCCCAAAAATGATTGATCTTCTCAAAACCATGATGCTCCCCAAAATGTTGCCCCCAAATGAGCAATTCTGCCCCAAAATGAGCAATACTCCCCAAAATGAGTGATGTTCCCCCAAAATGATGCTCTCCCAAACTAGCGATCCTCCCGAAAATGAATGACTCCCCCCAAAAGCAAGTGATGCACCCAAAAATGAGTAAATCTCCCCAAAATAAGTGACTTCCCCCAAAATGACTGAATTTGCCCCCAAAATGGATGACACTCTCCAAAAATAAGCAATATGACCCCCAAATTAGTGACTGTCCCCCCAAATTAGTGACAAACCTCAAAACTGAGCAATTCTCCCCAAAATGGAATCCTCTCCCCCCCCCCCCGATAAGCCATTGATAATTAATGGATTGATTTTCTGGGAAAAAAAGGGTGATTTTTGCACAATTTTTAGCAGAAAATGGGGCTGCGGAAAAGCTAAAAATGGGGAAAATCCCCTCAAAATGGAATTCACAGCTGAATTTTGCCCCTCGGATCACAGCGGCTGCCTGTGGCGCTGCAGCTGCCGAGCACCCAGCAGCTCATTAGCCAGAAATTTGCATATTTTATAAAATACTGAATATTCATGAGCATTGCAACAAAATTTCCTTGGCGGTCTTTTCTGCCAAAAACGTGCATTTTTCTATCGAAAAGTTGCAAAACAACGTCGCAAGCAGGGGATGAAGACGCCGGAGGCCGGTTGCTTAATTAATGAAACGAATTATTTATTTCCCAGCTGTGCAAAGGTGGGGGAAGTGCAGAGGGGGGGAAGTGTGGGGCCGCAGGCGACCCATTTTCCTTGGGTTTGGCCCCATTTTCGGGGGGCGCCGGGGTGGGGTTGGGGGCGCGAGGGCAGCGCCGCATCAGGTTGGGCAGAGCACTGCAAAGAGAGAGGTCATGGGTGTGCACCGGGGCACACGAGGGTGCACCAGGGCTGTATGGGGTTGCACATGGGTGCACGATGATGCAGTAGCGTGCACGAGGATGCACGATGATGCATGAGGATGCACAGGGATGCACAGGTGTGCATGAGGATGCACGATGATGCATAATGTGCAGAGGGATGCACGATGATGCACGAGTGTGCATGGGGATGCATAAGGATGCACGGGGATGCATGAGCACACCCAGTGATGCACAAGGGTGCACAATGATGCACGGGCTTGCACTGGGATGCGGAAGAGTGCACAAGCATGCACTGGGATACAGAAGGGTGTGCAAGGGTGCACAATGATGCACGAGGGCGCACAACGATGCGCAAGCCTGCATGGGGGTTGCATGAGGATACATGAGTGTGCACGGGGATGCATGGGGGTGCGAAGGGTGCATGAGCGTGCGCACATGAGCACGCACAAAGGATGCATGAGGGCATGTGGGTGCACAAGGATGCACAAGCGTGCAGGAGTGCTGCAAGAGGCTGCCCAGTGGCTGCAAATGGGATGCACAGAGGGTGCAGGAGGAACATGGAAGGGGTGCACGAGGAACATGGAAGGGATGCATGAGGAATGCACAAGATTGGTGCACGAGAGGTGCACGAGGGATGCACAAGGATGCAGGAGGCTGCACAGGAGATGCACAAGAGTTGTGTGGGAGGTGCACTGGAATGCACAAGAATGCCCAGATGATGCATGAGGGGTGCCCAGGAGATGCACGGAGGATCAATGGGGATGCATGAGGGATGCACGATGGTGCATGAGGGGTGAAAGGGGGTGCACAAGGGTTCATGAGGCTGCATGAAGGAAGCAGATGGGCCTCCCTGTGCAGGGAGGATGCACAGTGATCTACGAAGGTGTGTGAGGATGCCTGAGGCCTGCACAAAGGATGCACGAGGGATGCACAGGAGATGTACCCGGGATTCACAGACGATGCACAAAGGATGCACCGGCGATGCATAAGGGATGCATGGAGATGCATGAGGGATGGGCAAGGGATGCACAAAGGATACAAGGGAGATGCACAAGGATGCAACGGATGCACGGAAGATGCATGAAGGATGCATGAGGGATGCACAGGAGATGTACCCGGGATTCACAGACGATGCACAAAGGATGCACCGGCGATGCATAAGGGATGCATGGAGATGCGTGAAGGATGCACGAGGGATGCACACAAGATGCATGGGAGATGCACAAGGATGCACAGGAGCTGCACGAAGGATGGAAGGGAGATGCACAAGGATGCAGAAGGGATGCACAAGGGATCCATGGTGGATGCACAGAGGCATGAGGTCTGCATGGGAGCTGCATAAAGGATGCACGAGGGGTGCACAGGGGATGCACGAGGCGAGCAGATACCTTTGAGGATGTAGTCCGTGAGCAGTGTGGGCACCTTCTCGTTCCCCTCCTTCATGGCAAACAGGACTGCGAGGGGGAACGGAGCCGTGAGCCCGACTCCACAGCCCCCCAGATGTCCCTTTTCCCCCCCAAAACCAGCCCCACAGGCGCCATAGAGACACTGCCAGAGTTTCCCACAATGCACCAGGCCTGAGAGCATCAAAACCAAGCACTTTCACCCCCAACCAGCCAGTCCATGGCAATGCAGAATGGGTGTTTTACCCCCAAATCGGCGCTGGTGTAGGGTGCAAAAATGGGGGGGTGTGTGCGTGCGTGCGTGCTGCAAATCAGCTGTGCTGCGGTGATGCAAAATGGGCGATTGCATCCCAAACCAGCTGTGCTGCCATGCTGCAAAATGGGTCTTTCCCCCCTCAAAATGGGCTTCGTTCCAATGATGCAACACGGGTGATTGCACCTCAAATTGCCCATGCTGTGATGATGCAAAAAAAAAGGGGATTGCATCCCAAATTGGCTGCGTTGCAATGATGCACCCCAATTGCAGCCGCTGCAGCAATGCAAAATGTGCATTTGTGTCCCAAACCCGCCATGCCGCAGCAACGCAAAACGTCCGATTCTGCCCCAAAATGGCGGCTTGAACGAATACTCACTGTTAGTGAGCATTTGCAGGTCCTCGACGGAGGGCGGCGACCCCTTCTTCTCGTAGGGAATCACCGTGTTCAGGTACTGCAAAAAAAAAAACCAAACCACCCCAAAAAACACCCAGATGGCACAAAACTGCCTATTTTTTGCACCGCCTTGAGACAAATCACCCCAAATTGGAGCAAAAGCAGAATGTGTCTGCAATTTTCCTGTGATTGCATTTAATTCGCAGGTATTTTGGGGGGTACTGAATTAATTGCATGCTGCAAAACCCGCCCAAACACAAACCCTTGCTTTTTTGGGGTGAAGAATGGTGATTTTTGCAAGATGGATTCGCAGGGTGTAGGGGACGGAGTGGGGTTGTAAAATCAAAAAATATTTTCAAAGGGGTTTGGGGGATGCAGGGGAACGGGGTGTGCGGGGTGGGGGGGGTGAAAGGTGACAGATTTGGGCAATTTTGGAGAGAAAAAGGGGAAAAGGGCACCTGCTTCTCGTTGGCAGTGGGGCCGAAGGTCTGGCGCAGGCCGGAGTGCAGGATGCTGGAGATGCCCTCCATGCTGAAGCGCTGGGGACACACGTGTCACCCCGGCACCTCCCGGCGACACCGACATCACCCCTGGCACCTCCCTTGGCACCA
>JAYKAV010003236.1:372037-383604 GCA_035582835.1 Phoebastria nigripes
GTCCCCGTGGCCGCGGTGTCCCCCACCTTCCGGGGCATGTGGTTCCCGCGCTCGGGACGCCCCCCTTGCAGGCTCAGCCCCCTGTCGCGACGACGGCGCCGGGCGGCCTCCCGCTGCTCCCGCTGCTCCCCCTGCACCGCCAGCAGCGCCCCGATGAACGCTGTCTTCACCTCCTTCTCGAACGCCAGCTCGTCCCGCCGCGCCAACTGGGCCACCAGCTCCGCCGACAGCGCCCGGCTCGCCGCCTCCGCGCGCCCCGCCGCCGCCGCCAGCTCCCGCGCCGATAGCCGCCCCAGCCCTGCCGCCCGGGCGACGCGGTTAGAGACGGGCACGCGCCCACAGGGAGATGCACCATGCCGTTAGAGACGTGCACGGTGCAATTATTAAGATGCACAGGGCAATTAGTGGGCTGCCCGGTGCAATTGGTGAAACGCCTGGTTCAGTAAGTGCAATGCCCAGTGCAATTAGTGAAATGCCCAGTGCAATAAAGGAAATGCCCGGTGCAATAAGTGCAACGCCCGGTGCAATTAGTGAAATGCTCGGTGCAGTTAGTGAAATGCACAGTGCAACTCATCATATGCCTGGAGCGATTACTGAAATGCCTGTTGCAACCAGTTACATGCCCAGTGCGCTCACTGATGTGCATGGTGCAATTAGGGAATGGCACCCTAAAGTTTGCAAAATGCTTTGTGCAGTTGGTGAGATGCACGCTGCAATTATTAAGATGCACAGGGCGATTAGTTGGCTGCCTGGTGCAACTGGTGAGGCACCCTGTGCAGTAAGTGCAATGCACACTGCAGCTAGGGAAATGCCCGGTACAATTAGTGGGAAGCCCGGTGCAATTAGTGAAATGCACAGTGCAATAAACGAAATGCTCGGTGCAATTAGTGAAATGCACACTGAAACTGTTAAAAATGCATCACATGATTAATGAGATGCACGGTGCATTTATTGGACCACCAATAAATAAATACATTGTGCAGTTACCGAAATGCCCAGAGCAATTACGGAATTGCCTGGTGCAATTAGTAACATGCATGGTGCAATTTGCAAGATGCCTGGGGTGATTAGTGATGTGCACCATGCCATTTGTGAAAAGTCTAGTGTGTGGTGCATTTAGTGGCTCGTGCAGTGCATGTAGAGAAATGCACTGCATGCTGCATGGTGCCATCAGTTAAACGCATGCTGCATGGTGCACTTAGCAGCATGCATGGTGCTCCTGGGGAAAGGCATAATGCAATTAGTGAAAAGCACCACCATATTCTCCACGTATTTAGGAAAATGCATGGTGCAATCAGGAAAATGCCTGGTGCACAGTGCGTATCRTGGCAATCGGTGCATTCAGGGGAGTGAAACACTCAGCAAAACGCACAGTGCAGTCAGGAACATGCACCATGCATGGCTCAGTGAAGTGCCCAGCACATTCAGTCACAGGCACGGTGCTGTCAAGTAAGCGCATTTCCTGAAATGCAGGATGCAAACAGCAAAATGCAGAGCACACCAGGCATTTTTGCAAAATGCATGGCAAGTGTAGCAAAAAGCTCAGTGCGGATGGAGAAAGGACAGTGCACGACACCACCAATGCAAGGCACAGTTCATTTAACGAACGACACGGTGCGTTTTGCAAAATGCCGAGTGCTTTAGGGAAAGGCGCCACGCATTTAGCAAAATGGAATTTAGTGCAGTGCGCGACGCGCGAGGGATTTTGCAGAATGCGTGGCGCTCTTGGCGAAACCCCGGGTGCGTTTAAAGCAATACTAAAAGCAAGATCCACGTAGGCTTAATTTTTTTGTCAAGAGCCCCCTCCTGGCCAAACAGTGTGTAAACATTGAGGCAAGCCAGCCCTGAAGCCTGGAGAGACTCAATTGTCCAATTTGGTTGGAATTGCCCCCAAAATGTGACTGGCCTGGGTTTTGCTGGCTGTACCTTCGTGGGAGCAGTTGTTGTTGAAGGCAGGGGAGAAAGCACGCAGCTCATGCAGAAGGATGGGCTCCGTGCCCCCGCCACCGCCTTCGCCTTCAGCATCAGCCTCGGTTTCCTCCTCGTCCTCCTCCTCCTCGTCCTCATCACCCTCAGGGTCGGCCTCGGGGTCGGGCGAACTCTGCATCAGCTCCTCCAGCTCCTCAATGACCTGCAGGGCATCAGTGTCCTCCATTTGCACTTGCGTCCTACCTCCATCTTGCATCTACACCCCGCAGCCCACAGCGACCTCCTGCATCTGCATCTGCACCTTCACACCGCATCCGTGTCCTGCACCCACATCTGCATCCTGCTCCCTTCATCCTGCACCTGCATCCTCCAGCTGTATCGGCATCCTGGACCCTGCATCCCGCATCCTCCATTTCATCCTCCATCTGCGTCCTGCTCCCTTCATCCTCCATCTGCACCTGCGTTTGCATCCATCTGTACCCTGCGTCCTCTATTTGCATCCTGCATCTGCATCCCACATTCCCAAATCCCACATCCCACGTTCACACCCCTGCCACAGGCACTCACACCCCGGACCTGCATCTACATCCAAATCCCGCACCGATGTCTGCATCCTGCTCCCTTCACCCTGCATCCTCCACCTGCACCTTGGATCCTGCACTTGCACCTGCATCTGCACCCTCTATCCAGCATCCAGACCCTGCATCTGCATCTGCATCCCCTTCCCCGCATCTGCACCCTGCACCTGCATCCCACATCTGCATCCTGCCTCTGCCCCCCATATTTTCATCCTTCATCCCGTGCCACCCATTTGCATCCAGCACCCGCACCCCACGTTCCCATCTGCACCCAAATCCCACATCGGCACCCACAACCTGCACCTCCGTCTACATCCAAATCTGCATTCCATGCCCTGCATCCCKCATCCCAAGATGATGGGATCCAGCCTTTTTTTTGTGCTTTCAGCACATGGCCATGGGGCTGGGGTGGGCTGAGGCCATGCTGGGGGGCTAAAGCCTGGCTTTTGGGGGACACGCAGGTGTTCAGGTGCCCACGGGGGCCAGGGGTACCTGCTCAGCTGTCAGCAGTGGCTCCTCGTTGATGCCRGAGTCTTGCTCACTCCTCTCAGTGAGCTCCTCCTCCTCCTCCTCCTTCTCGCAGAGCTGCAGGAGACAAAGGCTGGGCGGCCTCGGTGGCACGGCCTGGCATGGGCATGGCCCCAGCATGGACACAGACATGGCCCTGGCCCTGGCCCAGGGAGAGCCACCAGGGAACCACAGCTCAGGGGGACACACTGCATGGCGGGGTTTGCATGGGGAGACATCGGGTGGAGACATCGGATGGGCACGTTGGACGGGGAAACATTGGATGGGGAGACATTGGATGAAGGCATTGGGTGGAGACGTTGGATGGGGATGTTGGATGGAGACATTGGATGGAAGGATGTTGGACAGGGACACTGGATGGGGATGGATGGAGATGTTGGATGCGGAAATGTTGGACAGGGATGTTGGATGGGACTTTGGATAGGGACTTTGCACAGGGATGCTGGATGGGGATGCTGGAGACGTTGGAGAGGGAGATGATGGGACAGGGAAGTGTTGGATGGGGAGGCGTTGCAAGGAGATGGATAGAGATGTTGGATGGGGAGACACTGGATGGGGTGGTGTTGGATGGAGACATTGGACTGGGAAGTTGGACAGGGAGAAGTACAGGTATGTTGGATGGAGATGTTGGATGGAGATGGATGGAGAGATGTTTTAATTAATATATTGGACAGTGACATTGGATGGGGAGGCATTGGAGATGCTGAATGCAGATGCTGGCGATGCTGGATGGGGAGACAATGGGTGGTGACGCTGAATGGGGAAGAGGTCAGATGGAGACATTGGATGGGGACATTAGATGGGGAGATGTCAGAGGGGAACACTGGAYGGGGAGGTGATGGATGGAGATGTTGGATGGAAATGTTGGACGGGGAGGCATCTTCTTTTTTACCACCCTTCACAGGTTATTTCACCTTTTTAGCAGAAAATAACCCAAGAAATTTACCTTCTCCTCCCCCTTTAGCACCAGGTTGCGTAACATCCAAACAGGTTAAATTCAGTGGATTTTGGGACATCTTTGCAGCCCTCCCACAAACCCAAACGCAGCTATTCACAGCACGAACTCACTACAACGAAGAAAACACTATTTTCTACCCCAAAAAATACACCACCTCACCCCTGGCTTGGGGGCAAATTGGCAAAGACCAGATTGCCAAACCAAACTCTTAATTTTGCCTGTTTTAGTGTGTTTTCCTCCTAAAATGTGGACACCCACTGTGTTGGTGCTGCGGCACCCCAAAAATACCATTTTTGAGTAGTCTGCAGTGCCCTGCTGGTCGCTGAGCCTTGGGGCTGATTGACAGCTGTCAAGCATTGCCAGGGGGTCATGTGGGGACAGGGGGGGTTTGGGGAGCCAAGGGGGGGCCACAGCCGTACCTGGGGGTCGGTGCCGTCGGGGGCCTCAGCCCCAGGGAGCAGCCAGGGCCGGGGGGAGCCCCGGGGGGCGAAGCCATCAGTGAGAGCATCCCAGACCCTGCAGGGAGGTGGGTGGTGAGCAGCGATCCCAGAATGTTGCCTCCCAGAAAGCCGTCCCAAAACGGTATGCCAAAATGCCTCAAAACACCCCAAAATGCAGCCCCAGAAACACCCTGAAATGTCCCCAAATACTGCCTGGAAAAATCCCAGAACACCACTGAGACGCCTGAAAAATTCCAAAACACCCCAAATGCTGCCCTAGAAGAATCCCAAATGATGTCCTAGAAGACTCCAAAGCTTCTCAAAATATTATCATGAAATTCTGCCCTGAAATACCCCAAAGTACCCCAAAGTGCTGCCCCAGCACTTGAGATGCCCCCCAACATTGCCATCAAAATACCCCCAAAAAGGCCACTGCAATGTCCCAAAATGTCCCCAGATGCCCCAAAAAAACACCCTGAAATGCTCCAAAATGCCACCACAAAACATCACCATGATGTCCTGAAATGCCCCAAAACATCCTGAAATACCCCCAAAGTCCCAGAAACACCCCAAAATGCCGTCCTAAAACACTGCCCCAAAGCCCCAGGACTCTCTGAAAGGCCCCAAAACACCTCAAAACGCTGCCCTGGAACACCCCAAAATGTTCTTCTGAAACACCCCAAAACACCCCTAAAGGTCCCAAAGCTCCAAAATGCCCTGAAATGCCCCCAAATGCCATCCTGAAACACCTAAAAATGCCCCCAAAAGCAACAATGCTCCAAAATGCCACCCTGAAATGCTCCAAACCACCACCCCCCAAAAAAAAACCCAAATACCCTAAAGTGCCCCAAAACATCCCAAACCTTTGAACACCCAGAAATACCCTAAAATACTTTCCTGAAACRCTGCCCCAAAATCCTCCAAAATACTGCCCTGACACCCCAAAATACCCCAAAATGCCACTGGGAAAGACCCCAAAATGCTGTCCTGAAACATTGCMTAGAAACACCCTAAAATGCCTCAAAAAGCTGCCCTGATTCCCCAAAGAAACACCCCAAAAAGCCGCTGTGATGCTCCAGAACATCCCCCAATTGCCCAACACCCCAAAACATTTCTGCAATGCCCCAAACGCTTCAAAACTCCCCAAAATGCTGCCCTGGAACATGCTGAAACTCCCCAAAATGCAGTCACAGCACCCCCAAATGCCACCCTGAAACCCCCCAAATTGTCACCTTGAAACAGCCCTGAAACACCCCAAAACTGCCCTGAAACACCCCAAAATATGGCCCTGTATCATCCAAAAATGCTGCTCTGAAATACCCCCAAAAACACCCCGAAAACCCCCAAAACCCAGCTGTGATGCCCTGAAACCACCCCAAACCTCCCCAAAATACCCTGAAATGCTGCCCCAAAACGCAGCCCTGAAACACCTGGAAACAACCCCAAAACGGCCCCAAAACACCCCAAAACTGCCCCAAACCGCCCGAAAGCATGGCCCTGATACCCCAAAATGCACCAAAACACCCCCAAACCCCCCTCCTCTGCACCACTCAGGGTGCTCGATTCTCCCCCGCAGGGCTGGACCAATTTTGCCCAATTTCACGCCAAAAAAGGTGCATGGGGGAGGGGAGAGGGAACAGGGGAAAAAAGGGGGGGGGAGGGGGAGAAAGGGGGGGAAGCGGGGGAAGGGGGTAAAAAAGGGAAAAAACGTGGAAGAAATGTGAAGAAATGTGAAAAAGAGGAAAAAAGGGGAAAAAAGGGGGAAAAGGGAGGGGAAGCTGAAAAAGAGGAAAAAATGGGGAAAAGGGGGAAAAGAGGAAAAAAGGGGGAGAAGGGAAAAAAAGGGGGGAAAAGGAAAAAAGGGGGAAAAGGGGTAAAAAAGAGGGAAAACAGAGAAGAGAAAAGTGGAGAAAAAAGGGGTAAAGAAGGAGAAGACAGGGAAAAAGGGCAAAAAGGAGGAAAATGGGGAAAAGTGGGGGAAGGGAAAATGGAGGTAAAAGAAGGGGAATGGAAGAAAAAATGGGAAAGGGGAAAAAGAAAGAAAAATGGGGAAAAGGGGGAAAGAAGGGAAAAAGAGGGAGAAAGGGAAAGATGGGAAAATGGGGGATGGGGAAGGAGGAAAAGGGGTAAAAGAGGGAAAAAGGAAAAAAAGGGGGGAAAAGGGGAAAAAGAGAAAATGCAAGAAAAAAGGGGGAATGAGGGAAAAAATGGGGAAAAGGTGGAAAAATGGAGAAAAAGGGAGAAAAGGGGGAGAAAGAGGAAAAAATGGGGAGAATGGGAGAAAAGAGCTGAAAAGTGGCGACATTGGGAAAAAGGTCAAAAATGGAGAAAAAGGTCAAAAATGGGGAAAAAGGCACAAAAAGAGATTAGAAAATTTCTCCCCAATTAAGGCAAACCCACCCATTTTCCCACCACAAACGGTGTTTTTAGTCCAACACGGTGCCACGTCCACACACATCCTGATTCCCCCTAAACCACCCCAAAACCGCCTGCCCCTCCCCAGCCCCAAAACCGCTCATTTTTGGGTATTTACCTCATCTCCCTCCTCACCTGATCTTAATTCCCCCCTAAATCACATATTTCACAAATTAACGCACAAAAATGCGCATGTCAAAAAACCCCCTATATTCCTATTTTTAACAAAAATGGAGCAAATAAGGAAAAAATTATTATCCCCCCAAATTTGCTTTTTTTCCCGCTCTTAAAGGGCCAGCATCCTGCCAGGTCAGGCAAGCAGCAGCAGCAGATTTCTGGGTTAATTATGGCAAGAATTAGTTAATAATTAGGGAAACACAGCGCCTTTAAGGCCCCAGCCCATCCCCCACCCGTGCACACAGGGCTCATTCAAGAGGGAGAAAAAAAAAAAAGCCCTGTTTTGCCCAAACTGACCCAAAAAGACACAATAAGCAGCACAAAGCGGCACCGCAAGCCAGCTGCCGGCGACAGCGCGGCGCTCCCGGCACTAGGCCAAAATGCGTTTTTCTCTGAAAAACCATCAATTTGGCCAATTACAAAAAGCAATTCGGCCTCAGTGGATTTTGGTGGGGGGAAAAAAAACGCAAAACAACAGATTTGGGGGCTTTTGGGTTGAAAACAACCACTTTGCATGGTGAAAAATAAGTATTAGGAATTGCAGCCTGGGGAATAATCCCAATTAAACACAAAAAAAATCCATTAGAAAGGTGTTCATGTATAAACATCGCTGAAAAAACCACACAAATTCGGCAAAAAAATGGCATTTTGCAACAAAAAAAAGGTTTTTAATAAAAATTGAGATTTTAATGCAAATGCCACTACATTCTGGCAGGGCTGGGGGGATTTTGCCCCAAATTGGCTGCCCCCTGGCTTGGTGCAGAGCTTGCATGTTGCAAGCAGGAGGGTAAGCTCTACTCACACCTTACTCAAGGTTTACACTCACCCCCCCAGGGGCTCTCCTCACATAGACTGAGCCTGCCGTGACCCCCTGCAATGCGACATGGGGCACCCCGCTGTGCCTCCTCATAGGATACTACACAGCTACTCCAAGGATCCCACGCAGCTACTCCATGGATCCCACACAGCTACTCCAAGGATGCTACGCAGCTACTCCAAGGTGCTGCATGATCATGCCACAGTGCAGGGGGCTGATTTGCACGTGGTGGAGATCTTGCAAGTGTGCAAGGAGGTGCATTAGGCTCCAGAGGGGCGTTACTCATAGGATACTACACTGCTACTCTGATGTGCTACACAACCACACTGCAATGGGGTAGGCTGGTCAGCATGCCGTGGGATGGGGTGTATCTCATGACCGTGCAAGGAAGCATGCGGGTCCAAGGGTGGCCTACTCATAGGATACTACACAGCTACTCCAAGGATCCTACACAGCTACTCATAGGATACTACACAGCTACTCCATGCTGCTGCATGACTATGCCGTGATGCAGGGGGCTGAGCTGCATGTGGGGTGTACCTTGCAAGCATGCAAGGCAGCATGCAGACCCCGAGGGAGTCCCTACTCATAGGATACTACGGTGCTATTCCCGACATGTTTTGTGATCGTGCCACAATGCAGGGAGCTGGTCAGGGAAGTCTCGCAAGGGTGCAAGGAGGCGCACAGGCCGTGAGGGGGCTTACTCACAGGTTACTACACCACTACTTTGCTATGTTGCATGACCACGCTGCAATGCAGGGAGCCAGTTTACATTGTGGGGGGGTGGATTTTGCAGGTGTGAGAGGAGGCACGCGGCCCCAGGAGTAGGGGGGCCTTACTCACTCCTCATCCTGGAGGCGCTCCTCCTCCTCCTGCGCCTGGAGACGCCCCCGCACGGGGGCCAGACCCTCGGTGGCAGCATCGTAGTTGCGGAAGCAGACGGTGAGCTTCTCGTCGAACTCCTGCACCAGGTCCTCCATCGACTTGAAGCTCATCATCTCGGCCGAGAAGCTCTCCAGCTCGGCCAGTGCCGGGTCCGCAGTGCGTTGCGGGGTCCCCCCATCGTCGCCGGGTCCCTCCTCGAACTCCTCCTCCAGGCTTACCAGGGGTGCCTCCATCCTCCTCAACGCCGACGCGCCGCCTTAGCTGCGGGGAGAGGGTGCCCGTGAGGCACCAGGCTACGCACAGGTTACAACACCAGGGCTCCCCATTCCCTTTCCTGCCACCATGCTGGCTGAAACCCTACTGCCAGGGCTATTACACCACCAACAGCATCTCTGTAGTATCCTAGTAGTATCCCAACAGCATCTTAGTACTGTCTTCATAGAAATATCCTGATATCCTGACACTATACTAGTAGTACTTTACTAGTAGCAACAAAGTGTTGATAGTGGCCCAAACGTATCTTAGTGCTACCCTGACAGTATATCGAAAGTATCATAACACTACCTATTTTACTGAACTGGTAGTATCTTAGTAGTAACCTTATACTATATCACTATCTTAGTCGTGGCCTGAAAGTATCATAGTAGTATCAGTAATGTGCTGACAGTATCCCAAAAGTTTGAGTGTTGCCCTGATAGTATCCCAGAAGTATCTTACCACTATCTTTTCTAGTGCYCTTGCAGTATCTCAGAAGTATCCTACTGATACCCTACTAGCATCCCAACAGCATCCTACCAAGAAATGAGCACTGTCCTGATAGCACCTTGGCAGCGTTGTGATAATATCCTGATATTATCATAGTAGTACCCTGATACTATCTTAGTAGTATCCTAGTAATGGCCCTGTAGTATCTTAGTAGTGCCTTGATAGTATTGTGAAAGTATCTCAGCGGTATCTTGTGGAGTATCCAGGCAGTATCCTGATAACATCTTAGCAGCATCCTGATAGTACCTTTGTGCTACACCAAGAGTATCCTAGCAGGAGCTACTGAATAGCTCAGCATTGCTCTGATGATGTACTAGTACAGGTAGTAGTATCCTGATACTATGTCAGGAGCATCCCAATAGCATCCTAGTTACATCCTAACAGTGCCCTGATAGTATCACAGTAGTACATGAGCAGTGTCCTGACAGGATCCGAATAGTGCTGTAATGGTATACAGCTATTATCTCAGTAGTGTCCTGATAGTATCTTGGTAGTGCAATGTAATATCCAGATATTATCTTAGCACCATGTTACTGTGCTGAAAGCATCTTAACTATCTATTGTAGTATCCTGAGAGTACCCTGATGGTGTGTTAGCACCAGCGGTACCTTTGTAATAGTATCTCAGTACCAACCCTGGAAAGATGCTGGAAATATCTTAGTAGTGTCCTGATAGCATCCTGGTTGTGCCCTGATAGTACCTTAGCAGTGTTCTCGCAGTATCCCAGTAGCATCCACATAGTATCCTGACAGTATCTTAGTGCCATCCTGAGAGTGCCTTAGCACTGTCTGCAGAGTATCCTGACGGCATTTTAGTAAACTCCTGATAGCATCTTAGTAGCATCCCAGTAGTATCCTGAGAGTATCTCAGCTGTGTCTTTATAGTATCTCACTATTCCCTCACAAGGTTACTGAGAGTATCCCAGTAGTATCTTAGCAGTAGCCTCATAGGAAGCAAATAGTAACCTAGTAGCAAGCCAGTAACAGCCCAGTAAGGGTGCCACTACCCCAACCCACTCACCCAGCCCCGGTCACGCTTCCCCTGGGGAGGGGGAGGAGAGCAGAAGCGCCGCAACTTTTGGGGGAAAACCTGGCATGACTGGGGCTTTGAGGACTGCCTGTGCAGACGTGCACCCGCACCCACGTGCAGCACGTCCGCACGCCCACCGTGCACACGTGCACCCCCACATGCGTGCAGCACTGGGTGTGCACGAAGGTCTGCAGCACGCACCCTGTGCAYGCGCGCACCCCCGTGCATGCATGCACCCCCACACGTGTACGGGGTGCACAATACACCCCTGTGTGTGCGCGCTTGAGGGCAAACACATGCACGGTGCACATGTACACTGCACGCACGTCATGGTGCAAGGGGTGCGTGCACACACAGGGGTGTGCGTGCACATACACCGTCCACGACGCACCCCGTGCCTATGCACTCTGCAGCCCTATGCACGCATGCAGAGCGCGCACACACAGGGGTGCACATGTGTTGGGAGTGCACGTGTGCAAGGGGTGCGTGCAGTTGAAGGTGCACGCTGCATGTGTGCTCCGGCGGTGCACACGTGTTGGGGTGGGTGCGGGCACAGGGGTGCAAGCGCACACTTGCACACACGTGCACCTCCAGACACATGTGCCCCTGTGGATGCATGCACCCCCCACACACACCGCGCAAGTACGCACCTAGTGCATGCATGCACCGCTGTGCGCGCACGCGTTCCCATACACACACACCGTGCATGCATCACGTACCCCAACATGCCTGCACCGTTCACGTACAACCCCCTCYGGGCACCCCCAAACGCGAGCTCCCCAGTTGCACGCGCACACCTGCAGGTGCATGCGCTGCGCGTGCTGCACCCCCTGCCTGCATGCACCCCCAGACGTCCAGCTCTGTGCATGCACACACCCATGCACCCCTCGTGCCGTGCTTGCACCCCCCTCAAACACCCCAAAGCACCTGCCTCTGCCCAGTGCCCCCCCCCTCCCCCGCAGCGCCTGCGCATCCCACAATGCGCCACCCTCGCAGGGATGCCGATGCGCAGCGCAGCCCCCCGCCCAACACGGGCACTCCCCCAC
>JAYKAV010003237.1:0-66977 GCA_035582835.1 Phoebastria nigripes
CATCAATGCTCCTATTATACCAAAGCCAAAACACAGCACACACCCCCCCAGCTACTGGGAAGAAAGTTAACTCTGTCCCAGCCGGAACCAGGACAATAGCTTATGCTATATGATGATGGAAAAACTGGGATACGGGAAGAAAATGTAAAATTAACCAACGTTTTCCTTCAGATATTTCTATTACCTGTTGCCTCCTAACTAGTGTGTGTACATGGTCCTTCTTTCCATGAGATAGAAGATGAAAAACTCCACTAGCGGTTATAGTTTTGTGTTGCTAGCAACTAGTGACGAGCATCATTTCCTTCAGCTGGGGGTGGAAGGGGAAGAACTGTGCTTCTGGTCTGAGAAATTCTGTCCCAGCTGGCTGCTAAATTGATCAAACAGCAGGAAAACAACAGGCTTATAATCTATTCAATAAGTATATTGCACACTGATTTTTTTTAATGAATTCAAATTCTGCACTGTGATCATCAGGAAAAAGAATATATTTGTTTTGATAAATTAGTATGATTAAAAACTGGGTTTTAATGAAGAAATTGCTAGGATTGAAATTTGTTCCATTTCATTTTAAATTGTTAGAGCTGGGACTAGGTATTCACGATTGTATTTTGTAAGTGCTTCAGATTTGGAAGTGAATCAAATCAGTCTTATAAAGCAAGTTGTTACATTGAACAGATTTAAAATTTAATATCCTAAGAAATACACCCACTTTAGAAAGACTTTTAAAAATTACTAAAATACAAGAAATCAAAGGCAGTAGCAGTGGCAGTTATTTTTACATGGTCCTAAAAAGAAAACTCATTTATGGATAAAATATTGAAGTTACATTTTATTCTAAAAGCAGAAAATTTTATGGGGTASTGGTTAAATGAACCTTCATGGAATATTGTTTGTTGAGATTTTTTCTGCATTTTTAAGTTCTTTATCTAAAATAAGTAGTTTATAATTTACCAATTAAAACAATCTGTAGCTATAAAGGAGCCTGTGGAAGTGAAAACCAACAGTAATTTCATTTCTCTTTTTAATATATTTTCCTTTTCCTTGTATTTAGGCCATCAGCTTTGGATTCAAATGAAAGTAGTTGGGTATACATACAACATAGCACCAGGCTGCTTCTATGGAAGTGATGGAGCCTCAGCCATTCTGACAGAGAGCTGGCATGCTGGTGTTTCCTTGCTTTTTGATCCTAACTTCTAAAATTAACATATTAAGAAACAGAAATTTATTCTTTACTAATTCAGAAGAGGGAAAACCAATTTGTTTTGCTACCAGTTTCTCTTATTACCTCTTTGTGGGTCTATTGGGGCTTGTAGATAGTGGAGGTTTAAAAAATGCAAAGGGCGAAGAAACATCTTTCCCTGCTCTCTTTCCTTTCCTTCACTCTCCCCCAAGGAAACACTTGCTATGCTTTAGTAGAAACCGGTTTTACTGTTTTGGTTTCAATACATTTTTATCAGAGGCCAAATATTCTGCTTCATTTTCCTCTGAAGTCTGTGTTCAGATGTGATGCTCAGAAAGGGAGACTTGAATTTGTATAAAATACTGTACTTATGTAATGACCACGTACTTTTATGTCTCTCACCTGTCTGTGATTCCAATTTTCACACAGCGTTTGATTGTTCAAACAATCAAATGAGCCACTGCTTATTAACATTACTGCATTTTTTTCTATCCATGATCTAGTTCTTTCAAAACAAAACACATTTTCTTCTCAAAATCAAAGTAATTTAGGAATAAATTGAAATATATGCTTGTGGTTTCTAGATAGCACTGTGCATATAGTTTGATAGTGCTGTGCGCACTCTATAGCCAGTTTTTTCTAAAATGGGCATTGGATTTTAATGTAGAGCGATGTCATGACTTTCTCTTATTTTAAATTCAGTCAGTGTGACATTTATACTTAATATCCAGCAAAATTTTTAGGGAGGAGTAAGATTTTTTACAACTAAAATGCAGCAATTCACACAGCTCCTTTTGTCCTCTCATCATCACAGTAAGGCATCTCTAACTTTTAATCTCGTGATGTTTCTATTATCTACTCCTAGTCAACTCTGTGTCTGCTTTCATCCTGTGTCTATTACATATATATTTGTACAAGTCTTGAAAAATACCCTTTCTGGTTGTTACTRTCTATTGATTCATGCTATTGATTCTGTCATGAGAGAAATACATCTGTCATTTCTTCAGGCAGTTTGAGCAAGTTATTGCTGCCTTGCTTTCTCAGGTCTCAGTGGCCTTTGCTTCCGCTTTGTCTTTTGTTCCCGTGAACATCCTCATGCTGATCACTTAATAACTCTGTTTCTGGTCTCTCCATGAAATAGGAAGAATATTTAGCTACTGCCTTTTGAATGTATTCAGAGCAAAATTGTTACTATTTCTGGCACACTCTGTAAAGACAGTATGTTAGAAGTCTTGAGGTAACATCTAAATAAATTCTTTATGCAACACTGTAACACTGCTGATCCATTATGGTTTATGAGTGCACTTTCTTTTTCTCCTTTGAAGTGTAAGGTTTTTTCCCTTTTTTAACTGTAAGCTTAAGTGTAACTCAGAAACGTTGCACCTTAGAACTGACTTCCTTAAAATGTGGACTCTGTTGTTTTTTAGGGAGTAACAGGTGCTTTGGCAGTTTTGATGAAAGATGCAATTAAACCCACACTAATGCAGACATTAGAGGTGAGTATGGCTTATGATGCCTGCCTTTCTCCGGCTTTCAAATTCCATATTGTGTTTGTCGTGCTTCTCTCCAGCAACCGCGCTTAACCTTCAAGGTTCAAGCCAGGGTCAAATCCCTAATTAGCAAATGTTCATTTGTGTATGTTAACTAATCAACTCTATCTGCATTTATACATTTTTGGTGGTTTTTTCCCTTTCTTTGAGACTCTGGCTTTAGTCATAATTTTGCCTAGTGTTGCAAACAAGCTGCAGTGCACTGTTGAACTGCTTCTGAGCACTCTGGAAGGCAAGTTGGGCTTCCAAGTAATAAACTTCCTTCTGTTTCCCATCTTGCTCTTCTAGGGAAGCTTCCTTTTTATGTATTTCCTTTATATGTATGTTCCCATGATGATTCCCACAGCCCAGCATTTTGGGTAGATGCTTTGCTGAGGCCATTCTATTCTGTATTATAGTTTGTGCAGTTCAGAAACACAGGAGGGTCCTTTTGCCTGTTTACACTTTTTCAAAAGACGGCTCCCAGCCACCCTATCTTGCCATAGTGCCTTCAGAGACTAAATGAAGCTTTGCTGGCCTGTGAGAGGAATGTTTTACGCTTGCCCTAGTGAGCTTTCTTCCAACAGCTCAAAGAATGCAGAATTAGTACAGTGTGACTTTGTGACTGGGCAGTCTAGTATTGCCTTTTCAATAGTAAGCTGAACGATGAGCAACAGTGATAGGGAGAGGGAGGAAGAAAAATGGGGAAATAATGAAGCCATTTTGAAAACAAATGCGTTTGGAGAAAAGTTAATGTATATTATTGAAAGTTTGACCATCAAAATTACATAGCTGGAATATTTCACAATTCCTGGTATGGTGAAAAGTTGAAGAATGTAGAAAGATACCAGTGCAATCCCTGGTTGGTAAAAATGTCTCATTTTCTACAGCATTTCAAAGTGATAACTACCTTTTTGCTTTTGTGTTTGTATGGTGACAGCTTCCTACTCTCAGGGAATATTAGAAGAATAGAATTTAAGTCTATGTTATTTTACTATAGCCATCTTAATTATTTTCTCCTGCAAAGAACATTTGTTCTTTCATGTGGCTGTATGAAGAATATATGTGTGTGACAGAATTTAATATAACATCCAATAGCAGAAACTGCAGGTCACGTAGGATCAAGAATGTCATGGCCAGAACTGCGTATTAAATCGCCACTTGGATAACATTGTGTGCGTTAAGCATCAGTGACAWGGTAGCTCTGATTCTGAGTGTTTAGTCTGCATCACTCTATTTGCACTTTGCATATCTGTTAGAAAATAATGTGGGTTTTTTGTAGTATTCTAAAAGACAACTATAAATGTCAGAAGAGTTTCTTTTGATCGATAGGCATTTGGTTCTGGGTCTTGCATGCTTTTTTTTTTTTCCACTGCATTTCTTTATATTCGCATTTCTATGCAATAAAATTCCTGCCTTTTATGTGGTATTCTTTTCTAGTCTAATCTATGCTATGGCTGAAACATCTGCCAACTTTCATCAAACCCTATTGCTTGTTAGGAGGACCCTGACCGCAGTACCCAAGGATATTTTTCCCAAAAATTCTTCTTACAAAGTTATTTTTAAAACAGCAAACTAAAGCAGCTCAGAAGACTGCTTCATGCTCCACTCCAGCCATTTGAGTCTCAAAGATGAACTTTTATCACCCTTTGAATACCTGTTGGCTTGCAGGCTAATATGAGTCACCTATCCAAGAATGGAAATCTCCAACTTACCTAAATCTTTTCCAAGATAGTGCTATGCTTTGGCTGATGTGTGCCTTTCGGACTGTGTCATTGCTCTTGTGTAGAGATGCAATGGCCTACTCTGTTACTGCCCATGCTGTTGTTGCTGTTCTTGAGCCTCAAGCTTGTGTCATGTTCCATTTTGTGAATAAATACCTTTCATTATTTTTAATTATTCATATTAATAGCTTTAAGAGGTGCTAATTTTAATAGCTTCAGTTTTTCCAAAAAAAGGGAGGGAGGGGAACAAGGAGGATACTTTGCCCTGCACACTTGAATGTAGCGCAGTGATCCACCTGTGAGTTTAGAGCCCTCCAGCATGATAGATTTTAAGACAAGCTAATCCTAGTGTACCCTGAGGTGGTGGATGTAATAACGTCTCTTCTGCTATAGGGAACAACATATTTCCGATGAGTGTGTGAATTGCAAGTCTGTCTTCTTGCAAACCAGAAATGAGGAGAACTGAAGCCTAAATTACACTTGAAATAATCCTAATAAGTAGCATCCAAAAGAAAAAGGACCTCTTAAGTTTCCAAAGAGGCTACCAATAGTAATTGGGCAACATAATCCTGATCCCTTCAGGGAGAACAAGTTCTCAATACAAGTGTAAAGACTTTAGCAACAGCACTATGACTTCACAACAGCAACATCAGAAATGATTCTGTGACAAGGACATCCAGTGTCTACAGCACAGTGGTGGTGTAAAAAACAGATTAATATGATTAAACAGAACACAAATGCAGCTCAGACTGTGCTGTGGATCTGTCCTGCAAGTAGGGATGAAACTGTTCACCAAAGCATGTCTTCCAGATCACGTTGGTATTGGGGAATGGCAAAAAGACTGCCTGAGGAGGTGGAGCAGGAGACCTTCTGGGTGACTTCCAGCTGATACTGACGGTTAATTTGGCATAATTTGTAAGTGATAGTGTCTGTGGTTAGCAGCAGCTGAAAGTAGCCATTGCAGAGATAGCTGCACTCCTCTGAGATCTGGCAAAGAGCCTGTAGATAGGTATTGTGTTAAGCTGTGGAGGTCTGAGGAGTTGCTTCTCCTATGAAAGGGGAGAAGAATGACCTACCCATTTAGATTTCCACCAGCTTTATATGGATGTCTGCGTACGCTGGAGAAGAGGTTTAGAAGTTCATAAATCAAAAATGACCGAATGCCAGTCCTGCGTGGAACTGAACTGGCAACTTGTGTCAGTGCTTTTTTTCATAYGTGAATTGATGTGTGTATTTTAATTTGCTGGTTTTTAAAGTGGTTTCTTGGTGGGTTGATTGCCATCACAGCCCTGCTACTCTGTCACGAGAAATGCCGCCTCAAGGCGTTAGTGATTGACAGTATTTCATATGCAGGAATGACAGTAAAATCTCAAAATGGGAAATGTGGGGCACTCCACCTACAATAACTGTAGGCTTCAGTAGAACTTATATCCAATGCTGTAGAATTGAGATGACTTACTTTGAAATGTACATAATGATTTCATAGTGTTTATCCATGTTTGTCATGACAGATTTGTTCGCTGGAGAACTGATCCCTTAATGTTTAGCATTTATTTATACCACGCGTAACAGAGCAGCTGCTCTATGGGACAACTCTTTGTAGTTGCAGGCTGGCTGCTCTGGGATGGTCTGCTCGTGTTAGATTTAAAGTGCCACTCACAGTAAAGATGAGGGGAGGATGGTAATAAGTATTATAAACATCCACCTAGCGGCCAGATAACTTCAGATATTTATTGACATTCTGGGTTTATCTTCTTTTACTAAAACTTGGATTTAGTAATAAAATTTCCTGTACTGAAAACAGTCAGCAGAATGCATCCCTGTGCCACTGTTCGTTTCTCCATATAGTTTATTAAGAGTGTAATGAAAACAAGTGGCACTCTGCAGAGTGGGACGGATGGGCTGACACAGAGTTACTGGAGATGGCCTGAGAAGACATTGTTTTCCCTGTTCCAGAGTGTGCCTGAGGCTCCTGAGGTTCTGCTGGTGTTCACTGCCTTCAGTACCTAGACTGTATTTTTCTTCCAGGATTGCCCTTGTAAAAAGACCATTCAAATAACTCCTCCTTTTCTTCCGATGGATTTCAGAGCTCCAGGGGAGCATCTGTCCATGCCAGTGGTTTAGTAGTGTGTTTGGATTTCAAGTTAGTGGCAGGGGGACTCTTGGCTACCGATATTCTGGGTGTTGGACCCCACAATCCAAATTTCCTTCCCATCTGTGTTGTGTGGATGAACTCTTGGAAGCACAATTGCACAGGGACTGTTGTGGGAGACCCTTCTGGCCCCTCTCTGCATAGCTGCTGCAGTATGGGCTGGGCTGCCCTCATCATCTGTGTTTGTGCTTCCATACATCACATCTGCCCATATGTGCGCTGGGCTCTAACGAGAGCAGCCCTGTAGTTGCTTGCCACAAGAAATGAAGGGCTTGGAAGAGTAAAATTAAACTTTAGTGAGTAATAAAACACAAATCAGAATAAATCCCATGGATTTCAATCTGGTAGCTGAAAACTGCAGTCTTTTTTATTTGAATGCCAGAAAGTAAATACTGGGTTAAAGTAAAAGTAAAACTTAAGGAAATAAATCTTAAACTTAGGTTGGTAGAAGTGGTTTGCATTTTATTTTGTACAAGTTATAAGCTCTTTGGGATAGGGGTAATCTTTTATTTTGCACAGCACCTCTCATTAGATTGATGCCTAAATACTATAAGAAGTTTTGAAGGTGTACATAGTTCAAGTTAAATTTTTTGCATAAATATGTAAAACCCCAATTGATATTGCAGTATGTAGTCATTAGCAGATAGGATTTTTTTTTTCTTGTTTTCTAAGTAAACACTATGAAGTCAGTGTGTTATGATGATAATAGTCTGCATCATTTCTTTTGTTACAGGGCATGATTTCTGGTTTATTTACTTTTTCTGCTCCAGTTCCACTGTTTCTTCCCTAACATGTATGAGGCAGAGTTGTCTTTGAGTTGTAGCTTAATTGTCTAGTTTTTGGAGAATATCCCCTGCCCATATGTATGCATATTGTCCTTCTCCACTCTTGATTAAAAAAAAAAAATATTGCCTGTTTTATTAAAACAAACCTGAAGTTTGATATGCCAGTGGATAAAAAGTTACTTGTCTTTGCTCTGAATAAAACAATTAATTATGTATAATTACTTCTAGAGGAAGCAATAAGAACAGATGCTTGTTGTTGATATATTTTACATGATTTGTATTCAGTGTTACTGAAACAGGAAAATCTGTTTTCTATAGTAGCAAGTATTTCACTACTGTAATCCAATTGTTCTGGTGTTTTATGGAAATCATGAAAATTTTTGTCTATGTAGGTTGTTTTCTTAAGAC
Organism: Phoebastria nigripes; assembly: GCA_035582835.1. Taxonomy (NCBI): domain Eukaryota; kingdom Metazoa; phylum Chordata; class Aves; order Procellariiformes; family Diomedeidae; genus Phoebastria; species Phoebastria nigripes. Next base: position 7,779 of record JAYKAV010003237.1, read on the forward strand.
ACTGGTGGTGGTGGGGAGCAACCAGCTTTTATTACATGGTTAATAGTTTCCAAGTTGTGGTTCATGGGGCTGTTGCATGTGGCCTGCAGCTGATCCACGGAACACTGTCCTCCTCAATTGGTGTTTCTGGTCAAAAATTGAAGAAGATTGCCCAGTAGCTTGCCTGAAATTTTGAGGGTTGGCAGTAGCTCCTAATACAGAATGTGTGAAGAACATTGAGGGAGATAATCTGAAGTTGTCTGCTTACCTCTTCTTTAACCAGCTGGGTTTTTTTAAAAGCATTAACACAGCAATGGGGATTTGTTTGCTTAAGTATTTTATAGTAAGACAGCTGAAGTGACATCCTTCCGTCTGATTGTGTATTCTGACTTGGAGAAAAGATAGCAGTTAATATAACTCACCTAATCCTAATCCTTTTCTGTAGATGCTAATTTTCTACGTTCTCCTTTCCTTGTGATGCCTGCCAAAAAAGTAACAGGGAAGCTGAGATTTGCTTGCTGTCTTGACAAATTTCCCTATGCCGTTACTTTGTTAACTCCTTGCCTATCCTTTTGCTGTTTTAGATTGCTCCCTGCTACAGAGTCTACGTTCCTTGTGTATTTGTGTGGTGTGTAGCGTAGGGGAATTCGGCTCTGCACCTGGGGCTCCCAGGCGCTCGGCCAGCAGTGGTGAATGCTTTTTCCATTGTATGTCAGCATCCCCACTGCACCCCAGCCATGTCCCTTCCCTTCTCCCTCTCCAGCTCCTTAACCATTGACTTTGGTCCCTCATTGCTTCCCCTGGCTACTTTGCCTGCACAGGAATGGCAATTACTGTCAATGAGGAAAACAGGAGCAGTAAGGGATGGAGTAGGGCAGGAGTTGGGCTCTATTTGTGTACTGTCTGCAGCAATGCACTTAGTGCTGATTGTAGTACAGGTGCCAGAATAGCATGCCACAGCATTAGGGCAGTGGAAATATGAAACATTAGTACAAGGTTGGGTGAGAAGTTGTGTAAGTTACCTACAGATTGCACTGCTGTCCGATACCTTTCTGTGAATGAAGCAGGTTCTGACATCTAGGCCTTCAGTGAACGGGGTCTCAAGTGCCTGAGATGTACCAAACCCCACCAAATTATCTAACAGTGCTTACTTGTTATATGTGCTTTTCATTTATATATAATCTTGATTAGTCTGCAAGAGTATTGAGCTTGTGTTCTTACCTATCCATTAAATTAATGGTACATATTTTTTATCATTCAGGGAACACCAGTATTTGTTCACGCTGGACCTTTTGCTAACATTGCACATGGAAATTCTTCTGTTTTGGCAGATAAAATTGCCCTTAAATTAGTCGGAGAGAAAGGATTTGTAGGTAAGTAATTATTTTGTTTATTATATTATGGTTTGTTGGTAAGTTGGCAAACAGTGATGTAAGTGAATGGATAAAATAGCAATGAAAGTTAAGAATGCTACTTCATTTTATGCTAATATTAATAATAATCTTAAATAATCTTAAAGTGAACATGTAAAAAACCCAAAGCACCATTTCTCTCACCCTGCCCTTTGTCTCAAGTGTTCCTGTCACCATGTTTGAGATTCCACAAGATGACTGAACCAGTAAAACGACTGGATTGCATTGAAAGAAGTGTCCTGTAGTTCCTTGTGTTAGTATTCATCTGACCTCTCTTGATAAACGAACAGAAACCATTCCCTTTTCCTGCTGAATTATTTCTCTGCCAATTCAGGAAACCTCAGCCAAATCGGGGGTCAGGTGTCCCTGAGCCGGTGCAGAGGAACAGCAGAGGGAAGGTGGTAAAAGAAAGAGTAAGACTGCCTTATTTTGGTGGCAGTGAGCCATTAGGTTGGTCCAGCTGCATTGCAAAACCTCACCATGAGGCCCTCATGTTCCCATGAAAGCATGTGGGTGGGTGGACTCTTTTTATATTAAGAATTCAGCCTGCACAAGCAACAACAGATACGTAGAACTTACTGTTACGGTCGCAGGCAAAATAAACTTGTGGCTGAACGGTGAACTAGTTTTTATAAAAATTGTTGTGTGTGTTTAAACTTCAGAATTAATAAAATGAAAGGGGTGTTGCTACTTTGTAGTAGTAATGCCTTTGCACTGCTGCAGCCTTTCTCTTCTGTGTCCTGAACACCTTGGTTGGCTTACATTAATCCTAAAGTTGAACTTTGAGTACCTGTGGAACAATGCTCTTGAAGAGGTACAGTAATGTAAAACATGAAGTTTCTTATGCTAGTGCCCTTAAACTAGCAGAGAAACTTGTATGTATATGCTTATGTCATACCTACATGTTGCTGTAAATTACATAAAGAGAACCAAATTACTTGAAAGTACTGTTTCTATTTAAATTCACTGGTAATCGTAGAAAGGATGGGGGAGTTGTTTGCGTTGTTATAGAATGTATATACTTTTTGTTATGATACGAATCAACCTATATATTTACAGATAGAGAATAGAAAGGTTTCTTGTACAAAGTTGTTGACTAGTGAACAAGAAGATAAAGGGATATCTTCTTACAGAAATCTTAAAAAGTAACAAAAATTAATACCAATAAAAAATAAAGGCTTGAAACCTGTTGTAGATCATACTGACTTTGAAAAAAACCCTAAAGAAATATGTCACTTCAGTATTCTCTGAATAACAACAAAAAGGTTGAACAGGTAGAAATTCTATTTATGTATATTCCATTATCTTGAGGGCTTTATTCTTTTTAAAGAATATTTATTGATTTTGTATTTTCTCATTTTTGCTTGTTCATCTTTATAGAAGTTTCTGATGTCGCTAAGCATTCTGTGCCTAGAAGAAATGTTCTCCATCCTTTTTTTTTTTTTTTTTTTTTAAATGGAGCAGCAAAGTGCACACAATGATTTTTAGATCCTTGTTAGAGTATTATTAACAACATTAGTTCCTAGAGTCAGTTTTGCTAACCTCTGCCCTTCTGATTCAGTATAATTTGCAAAGATTGTTGGACATTTGCATGTAACATTTTGTTAGCAAGAGCATTCTTGGGAAAAGTTTGATTCGGTATTCTGCTCTCACTTCTTATGTTTAGGTAAGAGTAACTAGGGAAATGCTGACCTGTGTAAGAAAATAAAGCATTGCAGTTAAGGTGGTGAAACATGAGGTTTTCAAGGTAGCCTGGGCATGTGTTGTGTGTTTGTGTTTCCTTTTTAAAATGCATGATCATGTCAAGGAAAAGGGTTGTTTTCTCCAGTGTTAACTTTTGTACAGCTAAAGGGTCTGTTCATTTTCCTCTAATAATCAAGCATCCATTCAAAGTAAGAACATTTTGTATTCTGAATACATTTATTTAATGATAATAGAATTGGTATTTCATTAAGCCATGTTTCTTGTTATATGGCTTTGCRGAATGAAGAGCAAAAGCATTTAGGGTAGCTAACATTTTTCACAGGCTGGGTGAAGTGACTTTGTTTCTGCACTGAGCAATCTTTTCAAGTGGGAAGTCTGTTTTGTATCATCTGAATGGAAGTAGGTTGGCGGCAGTCTTGAGTCTTGATCCAGGTTTTGGAGCCCAAAAAGTATCGCCTTGGATTTGGATTCCCCTCCATTCAGTGCTTCCCTCAGGCACTGAGAGCATATCCTTGCATTTCATGCTTTTTTTTTGGTCTTATCCACCTGTTTGTCTTTAACACTCTTTTTTGCTTTGTTTCTCTTTGGCCCCAGTTTCTCTGTTGGGAGACAAAGCGGTGTAGCTGCAGTAGAGGAAAACCTTTGTGTGTTGCCAGCTAAAGGCTCTTGTTCAGATTTTATTCTACAGAACACAAATCCCYGTGAAACTGGCTTCAAAATGAGACTGCCTTTGCTCTTCTGAGCAAAGAACTTCAGCATGATTTTTAGATCCTTAGATTAGATGGCTTTAGATTATTAAAAGCAATAGTTCCTGGAGTGGCCTACTTAAATAAACTTTGCAGGTAGTAACAAGTGTAAATCGTTGTTCTACTGGTTGTAATTACCGTAAGCTTTATGTTTTACAAAAATAGATTGTTTCTGGTAACTAGTCAGAGCACATGGACAGAGACTACATGTAGCACTTGCTGGTTTATTAAATACTGTCCTACCCTACCCTACACAACTGAAGTCTAAAATGACAGCTGCAAAGTGTGCACCAGTCCACACTGAGGTCACATCCATAGAGGCAGAGAGCCCAATGCCTTGTGAAGCTACACCGCAAAGCACTTAGCAAGAAACTCCACCGCATTCTGCTCGGCGTGGTATGTGCCTGAACCCCGTACTGCCATTGAAACTCAGCAGGGAAAGCTGATCCTGTAGTTAATTCAGACAGTAGGAATGCAGGACACCTATGCTGCAGTTCTGTAACTACCTGAACAAGTTTAGTTACTCACTCGTGCTAAAAGTAAAAGTTTTCACTGCTCCACGTTTCTCTTTTGCCACTGTTCTCGTGCAGTTCATCCTTTCCTCGCATTGGATCTGGCACTCATTAGATTCTCGTATGAGCAATTGCAGTTCACGTTTTGCCATATAGGTTAGTTGCATAAGCTCATGAAAAAGTCCAAGAGGTGCTGGAAATAGCGTAAGGTAAGTGGCAGAACTGCGTGGCCGGGAGAGGCATTTTAGGGAACACAAGCTGTGAGATTGGCTCTCGGCCTTGTGCAGCTGCATCCAAAGCAGGAACATAAGAAATCTGTGACAGGGTCTGCAATTAAATTAATTTCCTGTGTAGTAGAATAAATATCTTAATGTACGTATGCTAGCTCACTCACTGTGAGATGGGATGATGTTATATATAAAATATATAATATTTATTACTTTATATATTTACTTTATATATTTAATATTTTATTTATATATTTCTTATTTATTATTTTATTTTTTACTTAAGCCATAGTTAATTTAGAGCAGAACCTCCTGCTAAGCGTGTAGACAGTACTAAGGAGAATAGCATGGCCTGAACTTGCACCACAGTTTCACACATGTAGATTTTTTTTTTTTTTTTTCCTTTTCTGTTTTAATTTTCTGTCCTGGCTTAAGCAGCCTTCTTCCTCCAGCTGCTTGTTTCCAGTCCTATGCAACCCCTCGCTTGCCAGCACACCTGTTTATAGAGCCACGTGATAAACTAAACTGGAGAGTTGGTCTTGATTAAAAACAACTAAAACAAAAAAATCCCCTTCCTTCCCCTCACAGGCAGTGGCTGGGCAAATGGTTATATGTGCGACAGGGGGACGATGAGATAATGCCACATAAGATGGTGGTTTTGCTGAAATAAATATTTATAATAGTATAGCCTCATTTGGAGCTTTAAAGTGCCAGTAAAGCTACTCTGGATGCACTAGCTAATCGGACTGAGCCTGCATTGCCAGAGCAGCTAATCCTGTCTCCTTTCTCAGCCTGTGCTCAACTGTTTTTGCATGACATCCAGGCAGAACCTATTGCCCTTTTTGTTGGCTTAGTTTTCTGCTGACTTAACACAGAAGCAGTTCAGCCCAGAGTCACAAAAACACCGGAGCTGGTGCCGGGGAGCATGAGTTGGGACAGCCAGCAGCAAAAAACCAATCTGTTGTGTAGCTCCCACTGTTTGTGTGACTCTGTGCCACGGCCAACGCAAAAAAAAATCCTCCCAAAATGTTCTTTTTAAATTTATTTTTAAACCTTACTTTCTCTCTCTGGCCTGCATTGCCTGTTTCTCTGCTTGCTCTGCAGCTGGAACTGCAACGTGCTGTGCCTTTTGAGTAGTGTCGCTTAACAATGATGTAGACAGTCTGGTTTAAAAAAAAAATCTATAGAAAGTTTAACTGTTGAGTCCTGTTGTGAAGTCTCACTAACTGAAGGTATTCCCTGCTTCAGTTTCAGGTATCCAAGAGAATTACGGGTCCTCATTGAATTTGAGATAGCCTAAGCCTTTTAGCTCAGCTTGTCCATTCCCTCTTCCCTGAGCCTTGTTGCTATGTACTGACAAGTCAGTCTTTTTGCTCTAATTTTGAGTTCTCTTGGTACGAATTTTGCCACTGAACTTTTAGTGGAATGTCTCGGCTAGCACTGGGTGGCTTGCACTTGTTTGTCTTCTCAGCCTTTTACTGCTTCGAGCCTGTTTCCCTGCAAATTCCCCCCATCCTTGCTGTCAGCAAGCGTGGCCCGTTGAGGACGGCTGCGCAGCACAGGCAGCCCCTGCACCGGTGAGCAGCTCGCGCACTGCATGGCAGCTGGGCCACGCTGGGCAGCCGTGCCGACGGCCCGGGAAGTGTTGCACTGCAGCACATTGAACGTGCCGATCTTCACAGTTCTATCAGAGCTTTGCGGTCTCTCACACGTCTCTTTAGCCCCTCTGGCAGCAGCCTGAAGTCTGTTTCTGACATTTCATTTTCCTTTTGTATGAAAGGTTGCCTAAACTGGCCTGTTTAACCAATTCTACATCACTTGCTTTTGGTTCACCTTAATTGTTAAACATCAAGGACAGCTGACATCTCAGCAGTGGCAGGGAAAGGAGCTTGGCATTTAGGCTGAGTCCTGTGCTATGACTGAGTGGGGAAATACATCTTTATCTGTATTTAGGCAATTACTTCTTTGGGGTTTTTTTTGTTTTGTTTTGTTTTGTGGTGTTAACCTCTTTCATTCCCCTTTTGTTCTTCATCGCTGTCCTCTGATGTAGGAACTTCAAACTCGTGGCTGATCCACAGAAGCTGGTTAATACTGAAGGCCACACCTGGTGTAAATTGCAACTGAAGTTTTTACTGGCAGCCCTGAGGATAAATTTGCCACTTCTGTAAAGCTTTAATTTTGCACAAATTTCTCCTTGTGCTTGTATTCTTATTTCATGGTTCAGGGGAGTGTATTTTGATTTGCTGGAAGTCCTCTTCTGAAATGGCCTCTGTGCCTCATCTTTCTTTCCTCCATAGTTTCCCACCATTACTTTGAGGAAGATTTTCATTGTTTCAGAAGTGTTATGACAGTTTTTGCAAACAAGAACATCAACCAGGTTTCTGGATGTGTAGGTTAGAGTGATTGCCTTAAGTGAACAAAGAATTGTATTTGTTGTATTTGTTTCTCTGACAGCAGAAGTCCCATGTCTGGACCAACACAATGTATGATGTATATGTAAAATGCTTGATTTTAACTCCAAAGATTACACTATTTAAGGAGGCGAGTGTTCTTGATAATATTTTGCCACATAAGATGCTGCAGTACAGGAAAGAAACATTTCACAAAACAGTTTTGGGTGTTCTTAAAAACACACACACACACACACACTTCTCAAGGATTTGGGAAATAGTGAGTGGGTTCAACCACACTGTAATAGCTGCCAGGTAAGAGTCCCAGTCATAAGCACTGTGTGTATGCAGAACAAAAAATGAAGTCCTTGTCCTAGAAAGACTTGCTAGTTACTCAAAGGGCAAGAGGTGACAAGTGCCTACAGACAGGCAGCTGGCAAAGCACAGGAAAATGTGCCTTTATCACAGTAGTATTGCCATCCTGCTCACCCAGCAGTTTTCTTTTTTGTGATAGTTTCCAAGGGGGAAAAAAAATTCTTGGTGCAGTTTGCAAGTAGACAAATGGTGAGAGGTTCTGTAGGTGTCAGGAGGGGTGTCAGGGAGAGCAGAGGAAGGAGTGCAAAGAAGCATCAATGAGATGGAATTTATTCTGGTTGCTGATGTCTCAAATGTCTCGCTAGGGGCAGAGGTTTGTTTAGAGAGAGGTGCCTTGAATTGCACCCAGAAATGGAGGGGACTAGACTATAGAACCCATACTAACTTGTCACCTTTCAGGCATGCCGGGAGGGCAAGGTGTTTTGCAATCCTTGTTTACTCCTGTGGGCATGTATGCAGGCAGCCTTGCTAAGAAGGGAAAGGAGATACCAATAAACAAAAAAAAAGGCCAGGGAAATTTTTGTAACTTTATCAACACAGAATGCAGCTAGTCACTCCTTGTGATGAGTCTGGCGCTCGGCTCAGGAAGAGGTAATAATTTCTGATGCTTAACACATTTAACATCGTCAGGGCTTCTTATGTCACATCTCTCTGACACTCATTCCTCCTCCTGTGTTGGCTTAAAGCAACAAAATACCTTCTAAAACTCCAAGTTCCTTTTCTGCATCAGTCAGATTGTTTCTTAATACTCTGTTAAGGGGAATAGAAAGGATGAACTACTACAGTTTTTAGTCAGTGAATGCAGGCTGCCCAAGAGGTGTTTTGAAGACTTAAAGGGTGAAAGAGGAAGAGGAATGAGTTTTCCTGAGTCACATTTGTCAGTGTGTCAGAAATTATTGCAATAAACAAATCAGCAGACTGCCCCATCCATCCCTTTAATCCCTTGAAGGTGTTTCAGCTGAGGAAAGGGGTGGTTGTAAATCAGAAGAAAAGAGAAGCATGAATATGTTTTTGGAATCCTAAACCAAAGTCCTTCTGAAGTTTGTTTTTCAGGCTTGGACTTTATGTTTGGCAGTTGCTTTCTTTCCTACTCCTAATAAGCACGTCCCATTCAATGCTGAGAGCACRCTGTGCTAGGCAAGATCAAGTGTGACTGTGTCTTTCCTGGTGTCGTATCAGGTGACAAGAGGAGGGTTATTGCAAGCTGTTGGTGCCTTTCTTAAGGTTCACTTTCTGTTTCTTTCTTTAGTTGGTCCACTTGGTGTAATTGGAAAGACTTTGGCACACATTTTTAATGGTATAAACTCAAGTAGAAGCAGTAAATTTTTATAAGCTAAGTAATTGACTCTTTTTATTGTGCTGGTACTCTTGTTAGAATAAACTAAGGATGCTAGCTGCTCTGACTATCTCTTTAGTACATAGAAATTTGTATTTCAAAGGGTACCCGTTTTACATACTCTCAGAGCAGACATTGTATAACATGTTTATAAACCACCTTATGAAAATTGTATGTGTTTAATACACTAAGTGAATAATCTTCAGTAGATTTTTTTTAATGTCATAAGACACTTCAAACTATGTTCTTAGTAGTAGTCTTTTTCCAAAAAAGGAAATAAAGCCCAAATACTTTGGCTAAACTTCTTTTGGCACCAGTAGTACATGTGATATTATTACATCTAAATGTTGAGTTCAAGGATTTTTTAATTTTTTTTGTTGCTCGATACCACTAGAAAGGGGTTCCATGCGGTGACCCTCCAGAGAGCTTTCATTTTTAAGATTCTGTCCAGCGTCTTTCTACCTTGTGTTATTTCGTCTCTGACTTCTTCACTCCTTAATTTTCACAACAAACAAAATGTAATGCAATTACGTTCCAATATGTTGCTCTTTGAACCAATGTGTTTTTTTCTTGCTTTAAGCGTTAAAGTAAGGCTAAGTTTTCATGGTGCAAGGTGGTTGACAGCATTATCAGCATAGGTGTTACTGGGCTGCTCTGAAATGTGTGTGCTACAAACTAGATAAGAGATGTTCAAAACTTTACAGTGTTTTCTCTGATCCCATTCATAGTGCAGCTGCTCAAGCAGCTGTGCTTAGCACAACTGTGGCAGTGGGGTGTTGGGGAGGAAGGTGATACTGTGTTAGTCAGCATTGCTGCAAGGCTCTTAAAATCATGGTCTAATAGTAAAAGGCGTAGTGGTCCCACAAACTGCAAAATAAAGTACCATTACTGCTAAAAGATCTGTGAATCTTTGCCGTCCATTTGTGAATGGTGATGCCATTCACATCCCAGGTGCCCTTTTTCTTTCTTTCTTCACATTTGCTGAGGTAAAAGTAAATTCCATTTCTTTCACGTGTTGTAAAGTGGAAACAAAAAATCTTCTCCTGTTCCCCTTTGCTTTTAAAATCTTAGCAAATTTTCTTACCAGTAAGCTGGAAAGTCTTCAGAGACGAGGTGTCGTGCAACACATTTTCCTTCACTGACAGGAAGTTGAAGTTCCTGAAAGCTGAGTTTACTTACTGCCTTGTCACAAATAATCTGGGTGCAAATCATGCATCCCTTGCTTATGGATTGCTGCCACTGAAAGTCGGGTGACCGTGATTTAAATGACTTTCTATTGCAGAAAATGCTTAAAACAGTCTTGAAATAATTTATGAATTATTATGCCAAATAACAATCAAAACTTTCCTTATATCTTTGTGTGTTCAGAGTCCTTGAGAAAGTTCTGAGTGACTCCACGTTTTCACTGCAGATCTCTTGAAACTTTTTCTTCTGACAGTTCTGATCTTTAGGATAGATTGCAAAATAAAGCTTTTCAGAAGGGAGATTGGGTAGAAGAGAGCTGTCCTGAATGTTTTTGTGTCGGGAAGCATTCTAGCATTGACCTTCGTATCATGTCACTGTATTTCAGAGCTGAATTAATTTGGGAGCTTGTAAATTATGCAAAGCTAAACTCAAAACTGAAAGTTGGTATTGATCGTGAACTATTGAATTATGTCTAACTAGTATGACACTTGTCATAAAAAAGTGGTGTTTTGCCCAATAAGGAGAGGTGATGCTATTTTGAAGAGGAAAGCTCCCAAATTATGGACTGTCTTGTAGTGAGATTTTACCTTCTTCCCTTTAAAGAAAAAATAAATCTATGAAGTGTTAGAAATTCACTTGGCATTCCCTCGCTACAAAATGTATTTGTAAATGTACGTTCCCAAATCTGTTGTTGATATCCAGAATGATAGGGGCAATTTACCGGAATAAAAGAACATGTGGTTATAAATCATCAGCCATTTAGTGGAGTTCTCTGCTTTATCTGACAAGCATATCAGATGACCTCCTTCATAAACTGACTGAGCTGCAGTCTGAAACTAGCTAGGGTTTTTAACTCTTGCTGCTACTGCTAGTACGCTAGCTGGGTTTCCATGGCCAATTTGGACTCATTTGCTCTTGTTCTGTATTACTGTGTTCCAGCTTAGTCTTTTCTTTCTCAGGTGATAATTTTCATACTGTCTGTCTGACTAAACAAGCACAGCTTTTCTAATCTTTTATAATTAGTGCTAGGCTTGCCATTCCTGTAACACAGCCTATCTGCTTTTTTAGTTTCTGCATCTGTTACAGTATTCACTTTCTTCAACATAGGTGCATGCACAGAGCTCTGCAAAGTCACTCTTACCTTGCTGGTGTTTATCCTCGGATCTCTCATTCTGTGATTGACTTACTACTGCTAGCCTCCCAGACTCTTCTCTGATGTTTGCAGGTACAAAGTTCCCAAATTGTAGGTCAGATTTTTGTCGTTAATCTCCAATGGCAGTGGCTGTTTACTAATAACTTTCATTCTGTTTCTCTTTGTTTCTTCCTAAACACCACAGCAGCTTTTTCCTGTGTGATATCCTAGTTCCTCCCAACATTGGTGATGCTTTCAAACTTTGGCATTGCCAATAAACTCCATCAGTGTTCCTCAGTCTTTGTGCTGAGGTCGTTTAGCAAATAGTAAATGAGAGCCTTCAGGCTGGTCCTCTCTCCTGTCCCACAGTGGTCCTGTCATGGCTGCCTATTCTCCTCTCTCTTAATCATGTAATAATCATTTTTTTTCTAGCCTTGCTAACACATTCCTATGTATTGCTGTAGCATTTTTTTTTTTCCTGAAGGCCACATTGATGAGATGTTGTCACATTTTCGTTACTGGAGAAAGGCTTGTATCTGGCATAGCCTGCCTCTGGTAGACAAAGGTTATAGTTCTTACTTATCTCAAATTTTTTTAATTGTTCTTTTCTTAAAAATCTGTTTGAAAACCATTAAGCCTGTAGTCCCTCAGATTTCACCCCCACTCCTCTTACATTACTTAAATACAGGTTTTGATACTTTTCAGATACAAGGCACCAAGAGAAAAGGAACTTATTTAAAATGCTGATACAAGCTCCATGTTTTTTTTTTTCTTCCAGGATTTTGAAATTCCTGATTCACTCTTTGTTAACAGTAGTGCAATTCAGCTCTTTTAATTCCACCTTTAATATATTATGGTGACCTCACTTTATTAGCTTCTACTTTTTAATTTGTGTGGCTGAAAACCCTTGCAATTTGTTTTAATTTCCTTTGCAGACTCTGACACTGATTCTCTAGTGTAGCAACTCTGTCTGTCTTTTCCTTTCTTTTAGAACTTGTGTAATTAATAGTTACGTATCTTCTGCTCAAAAAGGCCACCCTGCAGGATAACAAAACTATGTATTTGACTGCCTTTCCTCCTAGTGACCAGGAGTTACCACTGTTCTCAGGCCAGATGTCATGTGAGAGACCAGGCATTTTAATTAGTACATTTAGAGGAGTTTGAATTCATGGGTGAAGTGATTTCAGTGTGAGGAAAGCAATTTAAAACATAATGATGACATGATAGAAAATAATGAAGAGATAGTGTGGCCTTGCTTAGTTGTTTTCAAGTTTTCTTGAAAGTTTGCTGGTTCGAAGTTGAAACTTTGCTGGTGGATGCTGCTATGTCTCACTGGCAAAGGAATTAAATGGTTTTCTCACAGACTAAGAGCTGTGAAGTGGCACACGTGTGTGTCGGTTGTGTGCTGAATGAAGTGTCACACTGTAACTGAACTGGCTGGGTCAGAAGTAAGCGGAGAACTGGACACGCATCCCTTATTTGAGAAAGCCATGCTTTGTTTTCTTCATATGGGTTTTCAGAGTAGAGGGGAGATTTAGTGAGATAGTGTTTGGGTTGGGATTGTATGCCTGGGGGATTTGCCGTGATGATGATGGCGAGGCAGGAAGGGCAGCATGAATGTTCCTGCTGGCTGGCTCCTGAGGAGCTGGTGTCTTGAGGAAACCTGTTCTTGCTCCTCTTTCTTGTCCAGTAAAAGGTGAGGAGACAGAGCTGCTGAGTCCATTGTTTGTCACCAGCAGTGCACGTTCTCTGATTGAGAACGCCTGGTCTTGTGGCTGAGGCACTGTAGTGCATATCAGGAGGTATACATCTTGTTACAACCTCCATCCTTGACTAGCTTCGTGGCCTTAAGCAAGTAATTTCAGCCTCTATGCCTGCATATGTAATCCCATTCTCCCCGATTTGTTTATTCAGTTTATAAACTTTCTTAGGGGCAAGAACTGTCTCACCATAGCAAATGGGTAGATGCCAAATGCTACAGTAATAAGAACTTAAAGGTAACAGGGCTTTTGTAGAGCCATGACAGCTGCCAGTACTTAAACATGCATCAGGAATTCGCTGACAAGCTGACATGGTATTTTAATGCTCTGTATGCTGACCTCTTCTGCAACATGTTAGAGCTTAACACAACTCTTTCCTCTGTCAATGACATTCATAAATTAAAAGTATGGAGTGTACAAATGTTAAGGGCTATCCATTATTCTCGGTCTCAGGACAGTTACCCAGAGGTAAAAATAGATAGGAAGGATCTGTCATTCATTCAGAAAGTAGAGGCACTGCCCATTTCCTGATAAATAAAATACCATTCTACTGAGTAGAAAGTGATGACATTGCAACTTCTGTCCTATTTATTTTCCCTTCCCTCCTCAAGTTAGCAATCTTACCTAGTTTTAAAACTCCCAACTTGTAAGAAGCAAATAAGCAGTTCCTTTTGTTCTTTTGTTACCTACTGGTTGTATTGCTTTTATTTATAAGAAGAGAAGAACCAGAGGTTAAAAAAATGCGAACAGTAAAACATCATATATGCTAGGAAGTTCTCTTAATTTATCACTTGGCAAAGGAGATAAAAGTAGGCTCCCTAGCTAACAGCGTTACTTCTGCTTAGGGTTATTTGGCAGAAAATCCATCATCCTCTCTCCATTTGTGAGTATTTCATATTGACTTACACCCTTTAGCAAGGGTCAGCAGGGCAGAGTATGCGTAAAGAGTTCAAGTCCCATTTCAAAGGCTGAATTTTAATTTTAGGGGATGGTTTATTTTTAATACCATTTGAAAATGAAAGCTCTTTATTAGATTTTTTGTTTGTTTGTTTTACTGGCTTTTTGATACTGAAATCTAATGTTCCTCTTATGGACTACTTACATAAGAATTAGGTTTGTTCAGACATTTCCATCATGTTGGAGAAACCTTTTTTTTTTGCTTTTTATTTTCTGAGCCATTGTTCCGAATCTGCAGGCAGGAGTGCTTTGTTTTCTGAAAGCTTTTATAATTAAAATTGTTAATAATATGCAAATATGGAGGGGCCAATATTTGTTTATATGTGTATTTACTTTGTGAACTGTTGACTTAAATCTTCAAGGCTCCAGAGAAGTCAATACAAATGTGAAACATGGTAAGGACATAAATACATGTATTTCCATTTTTGATTATGGCAATTATAGTTGGCAGAGGTTTAATATAATCTAGGACAAGTTAGTTTAGCAGAGTTGATTTTCTGTTTTCCACTGGTATTCCCTAAACACATGCACACTGAGARCTCAGTTAATAGGCGTTTCAGGGAGAATTGTTCAAAGCTACATTGTCTTCTTTGGGATCAGAACTCTGAAACGTTTTCTTCTCATCCTGTGCTACCCTCTCTACCAGCCCAACTGAAATAATGTCGTGGTTTGGGGAAAAGGTTAAGGTATGTCTTTAGATGTTCTTGGAAGAAAAATGCACATGCAGAGGGTTCCTAAGATTTTTATTTGCAGGTGTTTTGTTTTGTCTCATAAATTTTATGAAGTACTCTTATCATAGACAATATAAAAGAAAAATACTGTGAGGTCTCAGAAAGTATGCTGACTTCAAATTGTTGGGCTTTTTAAATTTTCAAACAACAGACCATATGTGTTATTCTATGCTGGGAATTTCTAAATAATTTTAACAGAAAATAGTTATTTCTCTTTGAAAACAGAAATTAGGTTTGCTTACATATCTGATCTTATGACCTGGTGGGATTAGCTTTAAAGAAAAATATCAAGAATTCATGACTAGGGATATAAATATGTTTCTAAACCATTTCTAAACATGTTAATTAGATTGTAAATAATACCAGGTTATATATGGCCCGTATGATTTGTTAATGGGAAGAGTGTTGCTCTGGCAAATAGCCAAAGTGCTTTTGAAGGTCAGATGTTGACAGTATTTGAAAGTGTTCAGAGACTGTTCTCTGATTATATAAAATAATACATTAAAAGAAAAGAGTAATATCCTAAATGGTATATCAGGGTCAGTTTGCTGCTCTGACCTTGTAATTTTATTTTTGCAGTTTTATATAACTGCTGTGTGATTAATTTGATTTGATTGAGAAAACAGATTAGATTCAAATACAGTAAGAGAAAATACGGGTTACAACTATTTTTAAATTTTGGGTGGCCTATCTGTCTTTTATATGGTGGGTCTTTTTGTCGGCCTCTTTATCCTTGATTTGTATGCTGACAGCTTTATTGAAGCTGACCATCTCAAACTCTTCAACTTTGCTTCCTGCAGTAATAAGGCACATGCTTGTAATGTGTCTTCAACTTAGCCCCAACTGCAAGCTCTGAGTGGGAATGAAGCTTCAGGGACAGAGCAGATGCTTTACATGCATGAAGACGTTGCATCTATCTGCTGCCTTCATCTGCTGCATCTCAAACAGAGCTCCCAAGAGGCTGAGTAACAGCTTCATAAATCAAGGGTTGCAGGTTCAGCTTTTCCTGCAGCCAGTTAGGAATTCAGTGTATGCTTTGGGGTCCTTTGCTACACGAGGAGTGAAAAAGCACAAAAATGCGGGGGAGGGTCAAAGACGAAAGTGTGGCTGAAGTGACAAGATGATGGGCAATTATGAAGCGGAACTGAAAAAAAAAATTAATGATTTATAATCTTTAGTAAAGGAGGATAATAATGTACAAATATTACAAAAATGGTAATGGGTAGTTTGCAATGGCAATTCTGTTGCCTTGATTACATGAATTGTGGTTAAGTGGAGAAATTCACAATAGGCATTGAAGGATTGGCTTAGCTGTGAGCAATTGAAAGGATTTGACTTGTAAACTAGCAGAATTATGGTTTGGTTTGATTTTGGTTTTGGTTGTGTTCTTAATTGGGAAATCCATGTAGGAAAATCCTTCTCCATATGGGATTTGTTGGTGTGTGACCTTAGTACCTTCACTCTCCTCAGTTTGTAATTCTTTCTGTAAGATAGCGTACACATATGCACACACATATGGTTCAACAGACACAGTTATTTTCCACAGCAATTTTAACCAGCTGAGTCCTTTTTCCTCATCCAAAAATTACAGGGAAAACAGTAAATACATATTAATAAGTTTGACACAAGCCATCAATCTTACACTTTGAGTAGAGATTCAAATACTGGCTTTGTAGAGTTTATTTTAAAAATATAGGTGATTACAACCAAGCTAATGACTATCTGCAAAAGGTATTGGAGGGCTTACATCTGAAAAGCTTCCATGATTTCCAGAGTTGCTCCTGCTGTATTTCTCCATGCATGTGGCTATTACATAAAGTCTGTGCAGCACAGTGGGCTTTACACGCCTGCTTCTTTTACCCTCATCTGCTCTTCTGTGGCTTATGGTGCATGTTCTCACTGCTAGGAATTTTTTCCTATCTCCTAAAATACTGCTAACAGTATCTAGCGCTTTCTCTCTCTCTATGGAAAGTTACTCTGTGTATTGATATCTTAAATTCTGTATGTGTTTGAAACATGTACCACACTCTTTGTAGAATTTCCACCAGCAAAGAGCTCTCCAGCTAAGTTCTCGGGATGGTCTTGTAGAGTAATTTACAGCCTTTGCATTGGATGTTTCACTGGCCCATTTTTTCATCAAGACAAACCGCTAGTGCAGTGAATACTCTTCTTCCTGGGGATACATAACAGGAGATGCCCTTTTCCATGAACTCCTAAAATATGGCTCAGTAGTTTTGTCAAGAATAGTGGTGTTGGTGTCCCCTCCCAGGCCAATCATGAAGGGAAAGCATTCTGTCTCCTAGCAAAGACTAAGTGGAATGAAACAAAACCAGAACCTGTTCCTCCTCCTAGGAAGAGGATTCACTGCATGCGTACACTGAAAAGGCAGTGCCTAAATCATGGGTGAAATCATTATCATAATAACCAGGCAGTCCCCAGGATTTTAGAAGGGCAGAGTGGGGAATACTTCTCAAAATGTGTGCCTCGGTAAAGAGTCTCGGGGAGTTTTAACAAGGCAGCAGCCCAAGGCAAATAGTTGCATGCATTATGGGGTAGGCTTACACTGCAGTGATTGATGACTCTGTGCCTGGCATGCCTCGGGTGATTGCGCCAAGTGACAGGAGCATAGATCATCCTGATTCAGTGGCAGTTCTTTGTTGTGTGGCATCCACCATAGCCTCAGCCAACACCACTCTCCCACCATCCGAGCACAGGCGCTTTTGTTTTGTGATGAGAACAAGGAGGAACGTGTGTGCCTGGCAAGGTGATTTCCTGGCCTCGCCACCTCTCGCAGCCGTGCCCATCTGAAGGCACGCAGGAGTGCACGAACACCCACAACCCGGCGTGTGGTGGTGGTTGGTTAAACGGATTTTGTCTCTGAGGGTATCTTGTATGGCTGCAAAAAATTATGTATTCGTCATTCACTACCTGTATCATCACTCATTGCCTGATTGTATTTCTGCTACTCTTTAAAAAGTATGTCTTCTTCTGGGCCTATGCTGAAGTGGTGTTCTGTCTCAAGGATAAGATCCTTTATGTCCTCTCTTTCCTTTTTCATGAATCAGTGCAATATTGGTGGCAAGGCAGGTGTTACTTCATGGCCGTTTGATGAAATGGGTAGAACTTTTCCAGGGAAGAGATCTTCAGGCTCTCTGCCTGCCTCTTGAAGTCAGTGTTTTTCAGATACTTGTAACATGACTTCTCAAAGCATGTTCAAAGTCCATTTTCCATAGCTCTGCCAAGGGGAGTAGGAGGAGCCAAAACCTGAGAGCTCAACAGAGAGCAGCTTCAGTTTGATGGAAGGCGTATTTGTGGCAGGAGCTTCAGCCAACTAGATCTTTTAAAAGTGAAAGTAAATGAAAGTCTGGTAGTGAGATACCCAGAGAGAAACATGGCTTAGGTGTGATGAAATTTATTTTAAGCACTTAGGGTAATACTGTGGGTACTGTAAGTTAATATACTCCTTGCATTTGGGGCATTGTAGAAGAACGGCCTTAAATGAAGATCCATCAGTGCTGCTGTTAATTGTTCCTTCCACACAACTCCAGATAAAAAAGTGGTGAGGTTTTAATTTTGTAATTACCAGAAGGCTAATAATTCTTTGCCAAAGGCCATGATGATCTCTTAAGTATGAGATAACGTAATTGCCTTATTCCTGTGCCATTAATTGTGCTCCATTTTAAAAATGTGGTCATCTGTCTTATGAGCAAATGATACTCTGTTACCTCAAAGGAAACGTGCTATGAATGGTAAAAGGATGCAACCTAAAATTCACAGTTCTTTTGTCTGAATTTTTCTAGTTAATATTGTAACAGAGGGAGGTTAGAAAAGGCGGAATTGTGTATATTTGGTTAGTGTATTCAGCTATGCATTACAATTCATGTCAGGGGCCAACACTTAGCCTATGAGTTATGGGTCTTTACATGAGTATAGGACAGAGGAGTTAAGAGAAAGTGGCTGTAAAACCCAGCAGGCTTAGCAGAGGGATTCAGAGAAACATGTAGCCCATGAAGCCACATACAGCTCACTTTATTTCTGTTAGAATGAGTTGTTTGTGGTTTGTAAGATGTCTTCAGGTTTTTAATCTCTAGTAATAAATCTAAATAATGAGCTCATTACTAGTGAGCTGTGAGAAGATGTCAAATTTTACATTTGAAATATCAGAGTATGGTTTGACAAGGTGGCTAGGGATGGATTAACAGTGTGCCACTGTTGAAATGCGTCTCCCTTCCTTCCCCTGCTTCTGCTTGTCTGCTTTTGCTCGTTGTTTGAACATGTTCAGACACTTGTCTGGTCTCACTTCAGCTGATTCAAATCTAACCCAGTGGAAAAAAGTTTTTTTTTTTGTTCTGTGTTTTTCTGTTTGTTTGTTTTCTGGTTAGCAAATTCCAACAGTTTACCTTCCAATTAGATGAGTGCCAAAACCTGCAGGAAGTCTGGGCAGCAGGGAGGGAAGGAGGGAGGGAGCAGGGGAGAAAGGTGGAAGAATTAAAAGGGAACAGGAATTGCCCTTTCAGCCAGGCAGGGTGCTCATTTGGTTCAGCCACAGTGTAAAACCATGCCCTAAATTGGTGCTTTGTAGGCAGGAATCACTGCAGTTGCACTTCTGTATATTTTCAAGACGGGGAGGCAAGCAGAGCTGTGGAGATGTGCAGAGCATGCTTTCTGTCACGCAGTGCCACTCCTGTCGGCTCCTGGAGTTTTCAGTTTGATTCCCCCCCTGAATTTCAAATCCAACATATGCAGCATACGTATATAAGCAGGCCTGTAAAACCCACAAAGAGGAATTGTATCCTTAATTGTGAGAGAATCAAGATCTAAGAGTTATCTTCAGTGTCTGGCTTGTAGTAAAGAAGGTGAACTTTCTGCTAGTTTTTTGTCTATGGTCTGGGAATAATCTGTACGAGTCATTGTGCCTATTCGTTTGTTTAATGTATGGGATGCTCTTGGAAAGTTAACAGCAACTGGTATTTAAAGTGAATAACTGAGAGAGGTTATGCTGTAACCTTTAGTTTCTCATTTAAAGCTGCTCTGCATTTCAATGGTAAAATTCATCTCTCATGGAAAAAGAAATGTTTCTGAGCAAAAGGTTGAAATAGCTTGTTACGGGGACCCAAGGGAATCAGCACTTAGATGAAGTGTATTCCTGGGAGCTGAGCTCCCCATGCAGCCCTTGCTGCCAGGAGGCAGCGACAGTCAGCTGAGGCCTGAGACTCTTGGCCACTGGAGACAAGCCTCCTTTGGACGAAGGCAGCATGAATTGAACTGCTACTGTCATGTGGTATGATGGCAGGGTACTTGAATGTAAATCTTTGTTTTCAGCTGACATATTTTGTTTGTGTGGAGAAGTTGAAAATTTCCAGGAGATTTCTTTTTTCCCTCCAAAGAAATTTAAATTAGGAGAGGTCTCAAGCACTAGAGCTTGAGTATTGCAGCTTGGAGGGTATGCCGGTGGAACCAGAAACCAGGCATTTATAGCATGTCTCTCTGGGGGTGCCTGTGCAGGTGGGCTGCTCTCTGTCTATGTTTGGAGAGACTTCCACACAGAGAGTCTTGAGTGAATGGTAATCTACTGTTGAACATAACTTCATATAATCTGCTTTCTGAGAATAAAGCTTATTTTGGTCAGGACTTCTTGCAGAAGAAAACCCATTAATAGCTGTTAGAAGTGTGATCCTTTTGGCTTAAGAAGTCAGGACTGCCATATCTGCTGGTTCAGTCAAAAGCATGGATTGGTAGTCAACAGTCAGAAACCTCCAGTGCCCGTACTTCTGTAGAGCACATACTGCCCTGGCATCTTTCTTTAGTGAAGGGTGAAAATTACCTGTTACCTCCAATGAGGAGGTAAAAACTTTGATAACCGATGCAAACTATTTTCTTAATGGCATGAAAAATGTTCAGCCTTAATATATGCATGTGTAGTTTTCTGATGGACTTTGTGGCTGATGGTGGTAGCAGCGAGTGCCTGTGTTGCATGCCATCTGAGAATGCGTCAGAAGAAAAATGAACAGGAAAACTCCCTCTGTTAGGAGAGAGGAAAAAAGAAAGAAAGAAAAAGAAAAAAAAGTATCTGTTACATTCCAAAATCAGTCATAATAATGGAAGTTCACATCAGATAAATTGCTAGAGTCAGAATGGACAAACATCTGGTTTATTCATCCCTAGCTATACTAACAAAAATATGATATCCTGTTAGATAAATCACATAAATGATCATCCTAGTTTATCTTGGCAGTTGTGCACCTTGGTATTTTTCACTTAAACAAGAATGTATCAGTACTTTACAGCTAGCATGCCTTCAGCTCCAGGTTCACAGTTCATGTGCTTCTGTGACTTTGAACTCTTCTTTTCCTGAGTTTAGCAGGACAGCTGCACCAGAACAGATATGTTTACATGTGGGGAGTAAATGGCAGCTTGCAGCTCAGAGTTTCCATTTCCTTTTACATTGTTCAGGAATCCAGGCTCACAATTTGTGTCCTAAAGCTTTGCCTCGTGTACGCATCTGACTTGGCGCTTTACAGTAAAAATGGGTTTTTTTGACATTGATTTGTTGCTAGAAAGGGCTGACTAGGGAGAAGCCACTTTCACTAGAAATCACCCTCAGTTTACATGAAGTTCAGTTGTGGGTGAAATATCTTTAAAAAAAAATTCTAAACATCACTTTCTGTAAGGCTTTTAAGCAGTATGTAAATGTGAGGCTAATGTGGAACCACTTTATGCAGCTATAGCACGATAGATGTATTTTTAGGCAGAGAAAAATTACGTTTTGTATTAAGCATGACGATGAAATCTGATTAGCTGCTTAAACCATGACACTGACTATTTAAGCTATTGTCATGCCTAGGTGATAAAATATTCCCAGATGTGCTTGGCAAGGCAGTAATTCCATGAAGAGGTTATGGTAATTAAAAACAAGAAACAAAACCATCAGAGTGATTTGTTCATTTGCCTGAACCCTGAAGTGGAATTAGAGACTTTAGTGAAGAGTATCAATTGTTCTGACTTTACACCGCCTGACAGACTTCTCATCATCGCTGTTGCCTAATTCCACGTTTATGAGCTTTTCCTTCCCCCTTTGTACCTAATTTGGATATTTTTGGGTTCTTGCTCTGAACGAAAACTATGCTTTATTGGTTATTTTGGTAGCTGAACCGAGTGAAGTAGATGTTATGTAAATGGTCTGTAGAAAGACCTATAGTAATTGTGTGTTGTGTTTTGTCTACTGTTGTTCTGAAACGAGATTCCCCACTTACCCTGATGTGTTAGAATGAGCCTAGCTTTTGGTCACCCTCACATGGATCTTTCATGAGAAGAAATTATTTGAACTTATTGGAGCATTTTGATGCAGTGTATTTCTGATATATGTGTGTATATTAATTGCTAGATTTGACCTATGGCCCACTATTAAAAGTAATGTAATGGTAGTGCACTGCTGGTACATGAAACATTAATTTTTAATCTTCATTCTAATGTTCCTTATGATACTTGGGCTATAAAATTGAAGCATAAAATCAAACAGCAGAGTATTTGTAGAATCAGGTTTTGCACTTTATATGACCATGCAGTGAGACAGTCCAGAGCGCTGTACTCACTGAAAGTTACACCCAGAAAATAATCTTTTAGTACTTGTCCAGATCATTGTCCAGTCTTGTCAGTGCAAGAAGGGGATCCGGAATGCAAAGCAAGGCCTAGGACTGTAAAATCGCTGATCTGGGTTGGCATATGTTGCCATGGGGTTGTGTTCTCAGGTTGGAAGTGCAAATACCTGTATGTTTTCTATGAGCTTGCTGAAGGCAAATCATTTACCTCTTTACTTACATTAGAACTGCTATGTTTGTGGCCGGGAAATCAAAGCAAGCAGTTAACATCATTCCAGCATCATCACCTCTATTACAAACCCCCTACCTGCTTGCAGAGCAGCAGCCCAGGTAGCAGGGATTCACGGGGCTGGGAAATTCACGGCCGCTTGGCAGGGGACAGGATGAATAGGCTCTTGGGGAGGGGAGCTGAAGCTGGGTAAAAGCTCTGTGTAGGCAGGTAGTAGTGGTTGCGTCATAAACTTTCCTTCAGTTGAGGTACAGCAGATCACATCTGCTTAGGTAGATGTTTGTTCCCAAAATCTTCGTCAGTTCACCTGTAATCTGTAATTGCCTTCTGTTGACAAACCATGTATGAGAAATGAGAACCGAAATAAATGAACCCATGTATTACTTTAAATTTCTGTTGTTACCTTTAAAGTGATTAGCTGGTTTATCTCATAATCTCTAAATGTAGACTAGTTTGAAACTTCTCATTTAAAGTCTGTATTTGTTTTTCATCGATGCTTTCATTTGAAAGCAGGAAACAATCTGAAAGTAATTGTATTAAGTGTTTCAGCACAAAAGTTTTTAAAATATAATAGCTTGGCATATTACTCTATCTTCTCACTATTCCTTGGAGGAAATAAAACGGAGTTAGCAACTTTCATCCAGGCAGCTTTTCTACTACATCCTGTTTCCTTCCGCACACTGGAGAAAGCACCGACATTCCTCTCCCTTTCCTCCGCTTCAGATGAAGAAATCCCATTCTCCGTGTTGTAGCACTCACTCTCAGTGAACACCAGTGTTCTGTTAGCTTTTCAAATGTCGATATAGGATTTGGGTTGTTTAGGCAAATGTGTATTTTGCCCTCCATATCAAAGAAAAGCATTCCAAAGAAGAGGGGAATATGCACAGCTACCCAGATAAGTGCCCCTGCACAGCTTTCCTGGGCATTTGCCCTGGCTGCTTAGACTGGCTGAAGGGCATCGAGCACCTCCCTGAGAGCCCTGAAGTGCTGTGTGTGCTGTTGCTGTGCTTGCTGGAAGGCTGAAATCTCTGCTTTTCTCTCACTGAAAGGTAGACTTGCAATCCCCCTTTCTCTAAGGAAAACTGACCCTTGAAAAGGATTGGCATGAAAAGGATTAACTCCCTGGAAACTTTGTTTGGAAATGTTAGGAGACTGCTATGTGTATACGCTGGCAATCTCCRTAAGAGACAAATTATTTTCCCACCCTCTCAAGTACTTGGTAGTTTATCTGTTGTTTATATTAAAGATTGATCGTGGTTAAATATTCCTGACTCAGAGTTCTCATTAATCACGCTGTGCCACATAAGAGACTGGAGAAGAAGAATGGGGGTTACTGGAAAGCAGACATGTGATCCCTGGCTCTGCTTTTAATGTGACTTATCCTGACATTAGCTTTGTTCCTGTGAATTATTGTGTTTATGTAAACCTCTTTTTTTGTTGTTGTTGCTTTGTTTTGTTTGTTTGTTGCCATGTTTGGTATGTCTGTTTTTCTCAAGGCTATTCAGAAAAAGATAATATATTTATTACAATGATTTTGGAGAATGTTAATCATGACAATTGCCATGTTACTATTTCAAGAGGTCCCTGCACCCCTTGTTTGCTAGCTCTTGCTTCCTCCCCCAGCCCCAGCAGCCGTTTCCTCCCTCTGAGCAGAGCCACGCAGGCAATTGTTTCAGCCTCTGCAAAACGAAGGGGTGGAAAAGGACCGGTGGGGTGAGGACAAATGCACAAAGGCTGGGACTTCCTAAAGTGCATCGGCTGCCAACAGAAAGATAGTTTCTCCCACAGCAACAGAGCTGATCTGCACCTCCTCCTCCTTGACCCTGCTGAAGGTTTCCAGCCCCAAGATGTTCAATCAGCTGTTTGTGGTCCCCTTCTAAGCATGAGAGTCAAAACTGCTGGCAAGAGGGAGAGAAAGAAAAGGGAATTTACTAGTTTTGCAAGCTGATTGGGGTTACAGGGACACATTACCAGCCCTGCTTGGAGTCAGGTCCAGGAGCCTCTGAAGCAAGCGATTTTCCCACCCTGACTTGTCTGGCTGAAAGTCCCTTCACATCTTCCAGAGGCACGCATTGATCCTGACTCTTCAGTGTGTTCTAGTGGGAACAAGTTACATCGGCAAATTTTCAACCAACAGGAGATTTAACCCCTTGAATTTTTGAATTGCTGTGTGCTTGTGTTTGTCTAATAAAAAGAAATTATTTGGATTTTAAAAGAGGCAATTGAAATAATTGGTATTTGACAGATCAGAGCAAATTAGCTCTGAAGAGACTGACATCATTTAATACAGGTTATCTTCTCTTTTATTTGTAGCTCTGCTAAAAATACTTTGCCAGGCATATCCTAATTCTGCACAGATTTTTTTCCTGAGTCACATTAAATCAATGTCTGACTTCCTTGGTGCAAAGTCCCATTACAGAATTCACTGTTTAAGAGTATCCTCAACACTGAGACATGACTTGTGTTTATAATTAAACACCTGCTCCATAAAGGCATGGAGATGATTAGAAGTTCTGCAAACCTAGGAGAATTTAGGTCCATTAATTATGATGAAAGCACATCTTCAGTGAAATCAAGGGAGGAGGAATAATGTAGGGAAGTCTTAGATCTGTAAGAATTTTAAACATTTTAAATAAATATAATTACACAGAAATAGCTATTTTAGAGGACTAGATGTTTTTAAAAGACTTTGATTCCATCTAATTTGGATTGCTTGGGTTTTTTTCCCCATGTGACTACTTTTGATGACATATTGTACGTATCAAGAATAAGTGAATTTATTTCTGAGTTGGGAATAGTTTTTTAATCACACTCAGTAATGTAAACAGAGCTCTATTTGAAAGTTCATTCAAAACTGAGTACTGGTGTATATTTAAGTGCACTGTATGCTAAAGTAGAAATATCCCCCAGTGTTTAACCGAAAGCATGTTTTATCTGTGGTTTTGTTTTGTTTTTTTAATGTTTAACAGTAACTGAAGCTGGCTTTGGTGCTGACATTGGGATGGAGAAATTTTTCAACATCAAATGCAGAGCCTCTGGCTTGGTTCCCAGTGTGGTTGTACTTGTTGCTACAGTGAGGGCTTTGAAGATGCATGGAGGTGGGCCAAATGTAAGTTTTTGCACCTTTCTTGGAAAATAAAATTGTTGCTAATATTTGAAATAAGTAAAATATCTTGGTTTAAGAAATATTGGGGGTAGCTTATGGGGCAGTATTTAGATATCCCTCCTGAGTTACCTCATTATATAGATGTTACCTCCAAAGGTAATGCAGGAATGGAAAGGCACAAATGAAACAAGAGGGATGAAAGAGCTCTGAAGAAGTACTAAATCTTGCTGAGGGAGGGAAGTTTGTTTGCGTGGAAAAAAAAAGCTATAATATGTATATATATTCTTTTCCCTGCCTTTTGAAGTAGCGTTTGTAAGTGCACTGAAGTAGTCGCAGGCTGGGAAAGTTGGCAGCTGAGGAGGAATGAGAAGAGTTCAGGTTGCAGTATGTGAGCAGAAGTAGGGAACATTGTTAGTGAAGGTTTTGAGATTTCTTTCACTGCAATAATGGGAACCCCTTCTGTCCTTTTAATCTGCTCAGGTTAAGTCCCTCAGGGATGCTAAAGTAACTTTTAAAATTGTGCAAGTGTTTTCCCAGTGTACCAGAAGTCACCAGTGTATCATTTTTTGCTATTTAAGCCACGAAGAGACTTGTACAAATTACTGATTGTAAAAGTACTCCTCAGTCATACAATCGGATCGGACTCTGCTAGCCAAGCAGGCAGACACTTAACTCCTAGAAACTTTCATCTGCCCAGCAGCATGCAAGTGAGTGATGCTGCCAGGGAAACAGTCTCACTGGGTGAAAATACCAGAGCTGTTTCCACAGCCACAAAATTTTGGAATGCATGGTCTCCCTTACAGCTAATTGTCTCTTAGAGCTAAAGCTGAGCTGTCCTTTTTCAGTCTTTCAGGTTTCATCATTTTAGTCCACTTCTAATGCAAGTTTTCTTTATTTTTAATGATATTCCTCCATGCGTATCAAGGCAGGTATATTGTCATGTGTGGTATCATTCAATCTAGCAAAGATAGGACTTAAATATGTCTTCATAACAGTCTCTATTTCTGTCTGATCTGTGTCTTTAGAAATATAAAGCTTTCATTTGTTTACATAATGCATCATAGAGGCATGTAGAGTACCAGATACTTTTACTGGGAGGTTAACTATAAAATGGACCAAGACCAATGCTTGAGACAAAAATGACTAAGTCCAGTGCCTGGGATCAATGTATGCAGACCTTGAAGACTCAATATAGTATCCTGGTGATACTCTGTATACCCTTGTGCTTTCCAGCAAAGTAAATTACTTGCATGCAGTTCCTTGCCACGGGCAGTAATTACAGGACACCCAAAGATGATGTTCCTCTTCTAGCCATCTATGTTACTGTTATTCCTTCAGCTAGCTGTTGCAGATTGCTGTCCGTTGTCTTTGCACTGCTGGTGCGTTGTTAAGCGTGTAGAATGGGGTCCAATTACCTCCTCTCTAATGAATCTTCTACAGCTAGTTGCTGAGTCACTACGTGTATCTTGCTACCCAAATGCAATAGGAAGTGTTGCTATTCTCCATGTACCTGTGTAACTTGGAATAAAACAGAAGCTGCAGTCAAGCTATGATGATGTGTGCAAAGTATGTGCTGACTGGCAGTGTAGAAAGTAAGCAAAAGTGCACTTCTGACCATTTAGGATTATGACAAGTGTCAATCTGTGATGACTTCGATTGTTTATTATTCCAGGTAACTGCTGGTGCCCCCTTGAAGAAAGAATACACAGAAGAGGTAAGAAGAACTGTTATAAAACTTTAGGAGAAGTTTTTGTTTAAAGGGACAAAATAATGTGGTATATAGAGAATCAGAACTTCTCATTCCTCTGGCTGGATAGTGTGCAGCCTCAGGTTTGACAATAGCATGCTCTAATGCTAACATTCAGTGAACACCTTTAACAGGCATTGCCAACAAGTAAAGCCATCTCATCTTCCCCCAGCCACTTGGTGTTATCCCTCTTGTGTGTGCTATGTGCGTGACTGCATGGTAGATTGTACTAAGGAACTGACCTAGCTGAAAAATAACTTTTTTTCAGTAGTTTTTCCAGGACCACTAAGTTTTCAGGCTGATCAGCTCTTCATTCCAGTCCATCATACAGGCATTTATGGCAGCACAAGAGCAGAGTGGTGCAGGGGTCAAAGACACTCCCTGAAATTAATGATAGCTTAACCTGTTCATTAAACAACAGGTTTAATCTGTTTGTACTTCATGTCTGGTGTTGGATGTCACTCTTCAAACAAGAGTGGATTCTACAGGTTTGTTTTCTTTGTCTCTTCACTGTAGACAAATTCTGGTCTTTTGGTTTTATCAGGCTAAGGATATGTGTGTTATTGCAATTAAGACAAGCCTACAAAGTGTGAGGTAAAAGAGTAAATGTGGAAATCCAGTAATGTGCTTTTATCTGGGATATATATGTAAGTATAGATTAGACTATGCATCTAATACATCTGCATGTCAAACCCCACCCCACTACTGTAGCTTGTTTATAAACTTTGCAAACAAGAGACTAACAGCCCTTTCACAATCGTGACAGGCAACCAGTCATAGCTTGCACTGTCTTCTTGTGTCCCAGAAAAGAGCAATACATTCATGTACAAATTTTGGACACTGCTTAGTTACTTAAATATGTCTGTTGCTTATTAATTGAAATAAGAATTAATAAGATAAGTGCCAAAATATTTTTGTCTGGAAGCATTTTACTTGCCTGCAGCTGTCACGATCAGCACTGTTTATGTTCAGTTTCATTTATGGAAAATTCTTTGGCTGAAGAAGACTTGATGTATCTTACTATTTCCACTAATTTTTATTTAATTGCACAGAACCTCCAGCTGGTAGCTGATGGCTGCTGTAATCTACAGAAACAGATTCAAATTACTCAGCTCTTTGGAGTTCCTGTTGTGGTTGCTCTAAACGTCTTCAAGTAAGTCTATTCTTTCATTACTCTTGTGAGTAAATCCAGAGTTCAAATTTCACACTTTTATTGGTTTTTAAATTAATCAGTTTTGGCATGAAGAAAAGAAGCTATTAAAGAATTTCCTTTTTTCATCATGAATATAAAGACCTTTAAATCCTTAACTTGTCCTTAAGGTTTTAAAACCACCGAAAAAGTATATACTGTTATGGAAATATTAATATTCCATGTTAATTAGCTATAACAATTACAAAAAGTGTTCTTGAAACATGTAAATACATGTGCTGTATATAAATGCATTATGTATATGGCACAATTTCTATATAGACTTGCTTTACAACTGCTGATGGTAGAATAAGGCTAAGTATGTAAGGTTATAAAAGAGAACTAATTAAACAAAATAATGAGACAGAACTGTTTGCTTGGCAGAACTGACTCTCCTGCTGAGGTTGATCTTGTGTGTAAGATTGCAAAGCAATCTGGAGCATTTGATGCTGTACCCTGCAATCACTGGTCGGCTGGTGGTAGAGGAGCAGTAAAATTAGCTCAAGCTGTGGAAAAGGCAGCCAATCAGAAAAACAGTTTCAAATATCTCTACAGCTTGGAGGTAAGATTTTTTTTTTTTTTTTTTAATGAATGCATGCAGCATCAGTGTTGGATTTAAAACAAGAACAACATTGGAACATTGCAACAAAGCTATCTAACATACTTGGAAAGGGGCTTGACTTGGCTTAAAATGACAAAAGCTGGCGAGGACAAACAATCTGTGGCTTGTCTGATCAGAGGAGCAGGATACTTGCTGGTAATGCTCATTATTTAGTGCATTGAATGATGTTTCTGATACTTTCTTGTTTAACATAAAAGTATGTCTGTAGGTGGAACATTCACAAATTATTGTGTGAGACTTCTCTACAAAGATCTCACAGTCATATTTTTCCTGACAATCAGCTAAAATGAAATACAGTTACTGTCTCACAGTCATGGGTATTCCTCCAAGTTGTGGCTCCCTGAAGCATTCACTCTCTGTATGAGAAGGATGTTAGAGGTAGCATGTGCACGCTCATGCTACACGTCTGCCCAGCCAGGCAGGTCAACACAGAGAGAAAGCACTGCCTTTACCAGCACCCACTTACACACCCCTCAGAAAAACATGAAGAGCACAGGCGGCTCGGTTCTGTTCCTTCTCTCCTGCTGATTGGGATTGAAGTCTGCTAGTACAATATGGCACACACGATATATGGGTCACTGCTGCTGTTGACCTTAGATCCTCAGTCTGTCCAGGAGCAGCCCCCAGTGCCCCTTGCCCTGCTGCAGTTGTTGGCACCAGGGTCCACAAGCCCCTGAGGTTCACGGCTCACTCCAGCTGCTGGTACTCAGAACTCTCCTCCTGCTCTCTAGTGTTCATACATACACATCTAGAGCAGAGAGCACACCTGCACAGAAGGTAGTCAGAAATCAGATTTAATGAGAATAGAGGACAGACTGTGGTGCTCAAGCACAGAGCTCAGTCAGACAAGCTACTGATGAGACATCTTTACACTCAACCGGCCCCTTTTCCCCTTTTCCCTCCATTTTTTCCCCCCCTTGTTCCTCTTCAATCCACCTTGATTACTCCCTTTCCCCATCTTTGGTTCTTCCACTAAACATGCCCTAACAATCTTTACGCATTCCCACAATCCTCTTCAAAAATCCCATCATAAGTTTTACACTGTCCCAAAATGCTCTTCTTCCTACATCCCATAACGAGTCCTGTGCTGCTGTAGGCAATCACCCCCTATTTGTTTGCAAAGTTTTCTGATTAAAGAGTTTCCCCATTGACTCACCTTGATGCATTTCACACCAAGAACAATGGTCTCATCCTTCCCCTTGGATGGTCTTAGGAAACAGCCAATTCAGTGTGCTCTGATTTTCACTGATTAGGTTTTTCCACTGATTACATTACTAGGGTTCCTTCACCTATCATTTTTCCTCTGATCCTTGCTTGGGCTTTGTGTTTAATTTGCTTAGCCGCTAGTCAGATAACCTAACAAAGGATAGTGTGGTCCAAGTTTCAATCCTTTGTCTGCCAGAGATGGTGACTCTTTTTCCATGTCTTGGAGACTTTGTTATTGCAGTTGTCTGCAAGGTAACATTGCAACACCGTGAGCTGTCAAGAGGAGCAGCTTGCAAGGAAGGCTGCTTGGGCCCCTGAAAGTACTATGCTGGAGTACCACCGTGCAGGCAGAACATTTGGAGGGACATATTGCCGAGAAGGTTATACAAATGATTTCTCAGGACCTTCCTGTCTATCCGAATGTGGGTGGGTTAAAATTTAGGCAGCAAAATAGACTTCTCTGGCACCAAGGAAGCCCTTGTCGAATTTCAGATCCTGCGCCCCAGTGCTACTTAAGTTTCTTTAGAAAATGTTTGAATGCTATTTTTTAACAGCAGAACCTCAGCTTCATTCTTTTAAATGGCTGAAAGTTCCTGTTTTGATTCTTCTCGCCAGAAAAAAGTTCAACCTGAGGTAGATATGCCCTACTGTTGTCTTTCACTTTCTCTCCTCCCTGATACGTACCTTGTATCTGTTGCACCCATTTCATTTCTTCTTTCCACCTCCCCCACTGTTTTCCCAAATGTCAGTAATCCAGCCAACTCCTATTAGTATTAACCACTGCCTTCACAGAATAGATGGAAATACCTTGGGAATGTAAGTGCTGCGGCATCTATTCAGGGCATTTTGCCCATGGAACATTTTTACAGCCACATAATGGACAATATATCTGCCTTTCTGAGTTTGTCTCTAATGAGATGCTCTGGAAACTGAGGATATCATTTTATGGGTTTTGCATAATAAAATGGAAAAAAAATTCTTTCAGAAATATGCGTAATAGTTTTCCCCATAGGACGCTTGTGTTACAGAGATAGCACGTTAGTGTTTGACAAGTCCCATACTTAAGCTCTGATGTTACTATATTCTATGTAGCTTACAATCTTGTGGTATGAATGAGTAGAAAGGATTGGTAGGGGTGGACTCTGCCTCTGTGAAGGAAGAAAATGAGATTGTTTTCTACTTTAATGTCTTTCCCAGGCATGTCTTTTTGTGCTGTGTTGCATAAGCAGCATGATCTTAAGCACAAAGGGAGTGAATCACATCTTTACATCAACTTAATATCCCATAACTTAACACAAGTATTATAAGCCTCAAAAATACGTTGAAGGGATTTTATAAAAACATATAAAGATTTTAAAATACTGTAAAAAAGTAAATTCAGGCCAACAAAAACAGCGAAGTGTAAAGTTCAGGCTTCTGTATCATTCTTACTGTGCAAAGGACGGGGACTGACGCAGTTGGAAGTAGGAAAGTGAAACAGCAGTGCTGTCACTTGTACGGTATGGTAGGTCATTTGGTCACTGGGCCTATAGGGACATGAAGAAAAGCCACCTCTTCCAAATGAGCCTGCCTAGATATTAATTAAGGTTGTAATAGGATTTTTTGACGTAGTGGTTTTGAGGACTGAGTTCTACTGTTCAAAGGGGTAATGATGACAGGAAATTAAGAAAGAGAAGAGGTAGTAAGATGGGATTTAGACAGATGATTTCCCTCCATCATTGTGCCTAAAGGGGATGTAAGTGAAAGGACGTAGCTCCATCCCTTGTCTTTCCAGTGACTGCTGGATTTGTCCAGTTACTTGAACATTTTGAAGTCCTGGTTACCTCAAGTTTGATGGGATTTGCTGTGGTGGGTTTTTTTTTTTCTTTTCTTTCCCCTTTGGAACATTGAAGGGGGAAATATTCTCCATAAAACAACTACCACTTCATTCATATCTCTGTCTTTATGATATTACTCTACTCTTCACTTTACTCCATGTCTCCATTTAGTCCTTTGATGTCTATGCATCTTATTTTCCTCAGTCTGTAAAACTTCATCAGAATTTACTTCCAAAACTGGCTATAAATAGAACAACTTCCAACACCACAGACCACTGTAGCCATAATAGATTCATTCAAGATTTTGATGTTTTGTTAGAAAGCATTACCCTGGGGATTTAAAAGCAAAAACCAAAACCCCTATATGTAAAACTGGTTTAGATCCTTTTTTACTAGTTAGACCAAAGTTTGCAGCAAACTATATTATTAGTATACAGTCAGGCATCTAATTACAGGATAGTCYAGGTCAACTGGGCTCTTTTTGGTTTTTTTCCAAATGGCATGCATCTCTGCAGTGCTTTATGTAATTTCCAAATGTATACCTGGAAACAAAGACTTCCTTGAAAGGTGTTTACAAATGTGTATAATGTGAGAAGAACAAGAAAGTCTTTTCTAGATCTGTCAAATACTGGTAAAAAGTTGAGGATCAGCAATTTTTCTTCTGAATCCTGTGGTATGTTTATACATTTATACCATATTGTCCAGTGATACCCAAGCATGTGCTGAGTGAGCAATTTTAGACAGTGGACACAACACAGTTGTGTCAGTTCAGGACTCAGGCTCAGCTAAGTTGGTCCTGTTGAGTATCATAGCAAGCTAGTCTAATTAGAAAACTGGGCTAATGTGGTTATATTCCTTGAAGCATCTCATTCAGTCTGTTTAAACTTCCTCAGGTGTCTCTACATGACACAGTGTTCTGTAGTCCCACTTTTAGATTGCTTTTCAGGTTCTCTTTATTTATTTCTCTAAGCAGGCAAGGTTTTGTTTTTATCCTACTAGCTGATGCTTGTACTTTTTTTTTTTTTTAATACTTCTTGATTCTAGCAAGGGTTTGTTTGACATTTGGTATTAGATGAACAAATATTTTTCAAGAGTTGATATGAGAACAGAATAAGCTTCAAGTGTATTTTGAGGGCAGTGCAAAGAATAGCTGCATATATGATTTTGGGAATGCATATGTGTGCCAGTGTCATTTCATGGATCAAGTACAAGAAGTGACCTCTGACAAGTAACCCCAGCACTGTTGTCACTTTAAAAGTGTGAGAAAAGGACATAAACAAATACAGTGTACCATGAAATGCTTACAGTATTAGGAATAGGCGGCGGGGGGGAGTTCAGGAGCAAGGATGAGTTTTTATATGATAGGCTCCAGAGTTTTTATAACTTAGTTTAGAAGATCATTGGCAGTAGTCGTAATAAATACTATAGTAGTGTGTGGTTTTAATATGGATTTTTGCCCCCACTGCACACTAACCTCTCTTATTTTACTGTTGAATTGGTTTCTTGCCGAGTATTTCTCTTTAGTGTTTGGAGGATGGGTTTGTTTTAAAGGCCTCCTGAACTCTCTATGAAATAATCTGTGCTTTTTTTTTTTTTAATATATATTCTTGCTACATATGGAAAATATCAAAATATCAACTCTCTTATCACTGTTGACTTCCTTTCTGGGTTCGCTTTTCTTGAAGTATGGGTCTTTAAGTTGCAGCAGAAAGCTATTACTCAAAATAAAGTTGACTGACCCATTAAAAGCAAGTTTAGATAGCTAGGGGGAGTATAGGAGAGGATGGAAACATACGCATCCCATTCCCAAATTTCTCTGGCTTTAGTGCCTGTTCTTGGCAGGGGGGAAGCTCTATTACCCACTAATGCATGCCTGGTGAGTAACCTGCCTTCTTTCACTATCCTGGTCTCCTCTCTTCTCCTGTGGTGAACTTTCCCTTGACTTACAGCAGCCCTCCTCAGCCTGGGGGAGGAAGCATAGGTCTGAATGAAGGCAGGTATTAGGTTTTTAAGAGGTGCATTGCCCCTTCCTGCAAGGCAGCTGGAGTACAGTGGGCTAACACTCCAGGGGACAGAAGAGAGGAGAAGGACAGGCATATGGCATGAGGCAGGATCAGCATGTCTGGCCAGTCAGTGAGTTAGCATTGTCCCCTTAAAAGACTGACATGGTAACCTGACAGATACGATTGAAGAGCCTCAGATCACCTGATTTATGCTGCATTGGAAAACTAAATTGAAGAGTGTAAAGGTCACAAAAGGGAGGGAGGAGAAGGGGTTGTTCCAGTCTTCCAAGTTTGTCAGATGACACCTATTTTTGCCAGTGCTCTGCCTTTAGGTAATATCATGACAAATGAAAGTATCTCCAGGTTGTACTGTGGAAGTTGATTGCACAAATATTTTGGCTGAGTGCAGTGAATTGCCTGGCCAGCCTGCAGAACAAAGGAGAGCTTTCTTAGCTTGGGGCCATCCACTGGGAATGAGGTTGAGTAGCAGCACTTCTCAGGGAGGCATTCAAGCAGTTAGCAGCCTCAGCACTGGTATTTTTCTTCTTCCCCTGCTGGGAGCATAATAATAAC
This sequence comes from Phoebastria nigripes, assembly GCA_035582835.1. NCBI lineage: Eukaryota > Metazoa > Chordata > Aves > Procellariiformes > Diomedeidae > Phoebastria > Phoebastria nigripes. Next base: position 42,315 of record JAYKAV010003237.1, read on the forward strand.
TTGGGCAAATCTGGAGCATCTGAGCCCACAGTTTTGGCTGCCCCTGCCTCTGTTGTGCTATGGCAGTATGGTGTGGGCTGCCACTTGGCTCATTTCTTCCAGTCTTAGCTTCAGCTGTCAGAGACGATGGGTCACTCAGAGGAGTCTAAGGGTAGCATCAAAACAGAGAAAACTCTGCCGGCAGCGGTTCTGTGTGCGTTATCTTCTCTTCCATCCGCTGGCTGTGGTCTCCAATAACAAGAATGAGCTGTGAGTAATGAAGGAGGGAAGAGACCTGTCAGTGGAGGAGAAGGCTCCTTGGTGCATGTACTAGGAGAAGGGGAGCGGCTTGAAGGGGAAGGCAGAGTCAAGAAGGGCTCATGGGGCCTGGGTTTGAGGATGCTGACCTCCAGGGGAATGACCTAAGGCAGAATGTTTCTCTTCATTTCTAAACGGGTCATCTTTTCAATCCCAGTGTGATTGTTTTGGGGGGGGGTGTTAGGGGTATTTTCTGTTTCCTGCACTAATACCATGAAGCCGCTAAGCCATGAAAGCCATCTGTCGTGTCTGTTGTCACATCGGCCCAACATACCTCTGTTCTTTTGCCTAGGAGGCAAATAACTTCTGTGTTGTTCTTTATACAGCATGGAGTTCAGTCATGTATGGACCCAATGGAAGGTCCTTAAGCACTACTGGAGTAGGAATAAATAAAATTATGTATGCTCCTTACTGAAACTTTTCCTAATAAATGATGGAGATCATTTCTCATCTTGAAATGCAGGCTATGCTGCCCTCCAGGGTATGCTAGTCTTTAAACTATTTCTCCCCACTCTACTGCTAGTAAGACATCTAGCAGTGAAGCCACATTAAAGAGGAATTCCACAGGGCTGTACCAGCCTCTCCTCCCACTCCCATCGGGAGAGATTTCGGTGGAGTCTGGACACTTCTTTCACTGAATTGGGTGTTCTAGGTTTGGAAGCTATCTTTCTTCAACTCCATCTCTTTTTTTGTGGATGTAGGCTCTTGACGGCACTGCAGTTTTATGTTTGTTTTCACTATTTTCCTCTTCTTCACGTGAAGCAATTTTCTTAGGCACAGCTGGGGTTTCGAAGTTGGGGAAGTGGAAAATAAATCTCTAAGGCCACAGGCTTAGGTGTTGATTCACAAACTGTTTAACTTGACTGAATATGCTTTTCCGCAAATTAAAAAACAAACTCTTGTCCTGTGCCAACAAAGGAAGAGGAGTGCTAAAGACTTGGGAATCCTTTTGTCAGCCACAGATCTTCTGGAACCAGAATATACAGATACTTTAATAAATGTGTTTTTATTTTATCCAGGGGAAAAGCTAGAAGTAGGAGTTCGAATGTGCAGAGTCAGCTATTGTTTTAGCACTGCACTCTGTCACCTCACACAGCACCTTCAGCCATACTCCCATCATGTGTTTTCATTTGGCAACCTTCCCAAGAAGAGGAATGAGTGATGTCTGCATACTGTTTCACTTAGCCAACCAGCGATTCTTTATTATTGCTTTCAGTGAATGCATAAGTTAAAATTTAAAAAAAAAAAAAAAGCCACTGCCATGAATTTTAAACTATTTTAAGAATTTCTGTTAAAACACAAGCAGCTTAGCAACAATAAACCCAGAGGTTAGTGACCTCATAATTAAACTGGTGATCTCATAATTAAAAATAGGCAGTGAGACTAAAGTGAATGTTTAAAGAACTTGAAGTATTAAATGTGTAAGTTATAAGTGAATAGTGCTTTTGTATATCCTCTGGTTAAATGTGTGTTTTTCAGCAGAATCTTAAGTTTTCTCAGAGAATAAAGTAGTTTTAAATATTTGTGTTGTAAAACTGTGAAGAGATCCTTTCAGACAGTGCTGCACTGACAGGCATTCACTTAAGGAAACCAGGACAGTATTCAATTTAAGCTAGATGACACCAGTGCTTCTCATAGTAGTGTGGCTTAGCTGCAACCTAGTGGAATGAAGTATGACTACGGACTTACTGCTGTTGACTCTGGCTTTTTGGAGATGTTTTCTGTTGGACTCTGTTTTGGTGAGGAAGTCAGGGGGAATGTTTAAAAGCAGAAGAAAGGAAGAAGGAAAGGAACAGGGGTTGTTTTCAGCAGTCTCAGGGATTGGCTATGGGGAGTTAAAAAGAGGAACTCCTTTCTCCAGTAGCCAAAGAGCTTAAAATCAGGTGTCCAGATTAGGATGCAAAAGATGGGAATCCCAAGCACGGTCCCAAGCCGGGTCCCTGGTAATCTGCATGTTTCATTTCACATGATACTGACTTTTGGCAACAAGACTGATTTCAGGAATCCCAGCCCAAGCCACGTGTCCCTGCCCCAACTCGCTGTTTCTGCTGGTACATTTCAGTGATCAGATTTGAACGGTTTGAGCAATTCTTTCTGTAGAGATGGCATTTAAGCCATCTCTGTCTCTCTGCTTTATACTGGCTTTGCCTTTATGGTAAACTGGATGTGGGCACTGATCTGGGTTAAAATAGCTTTTTTTTTTTCCCTGGGTTATGTTTTAGCCTGGATCACTTTCTCTGGTATGTGCAGCTGCGCAAACAGTGGTGCTGCCTTCTCAGTTGCACTGGCACATGGGTGAGTGTGAGCAGCAGAGGAAGGGAGGATGATGGAGGGTCTGTTGAAGCTGGTCTGCTGTCCATGGAAATCCTCATCAAGCCCCATGTGGAAAAATGATAATCTGCAGTCTGCTGTTATAGCTGAGGAAGAGTTGAAGAATGAAGGAGATGTGAGGAAAGGCTAGCAGAAATGAAACACTATTAAATTACGTTTTGGTGAAAACCTTGCTGTTGATAGTATTGGAAGAAAGAAGATTGTGTAATAAACAGCACCAGTTTGCACTAACATCACGTCTTGCAAGGGTGATGGCCTGGAAGTAGCAGTATGGCTGGGTGACAACACTGGTGTGATTTCATCTTGGATAATCAATTCAGTCTTGGGAATGACAGGCTCTCCTCTTTATCAGTGCTGATTTCTTAGTTTAATCGTTCTCTATCAAGTAATGAAATGTACAGCTACACAGATACTGTTTTTGTGAATGCGGTTTGTGCACTTTTGCTGTAGCACTTGTTATGCTTTAGCCAAGGAGATAATCCTGTTTATGGTGTGGGTGCTTGGCAGCCTCAACAAGCACGTGTGTGTGTGCTTGCTTCAGAAGAAGCATATGGCTTTGGTAGCTCTGAATGTGTGAGATTTCAGAAATGCACATTGTCTCTGGCACGGCTGGGGAGATCGGTTGTTTCTGAGAGAAACACCAATGCTACTTAACTGTCAGCAGATATTCATACCATGTGGTCCTGTAGCACCTTCTCATGTTCAGTAGAAGTTTACATTGAGTATTTCATGCTATCATTTTCTCAAGAAGCTAAAACTGAATTTGGAATGAATTCTCTGAAGCTGCCTTAATTCCTTCAGCATTAGTACTAATACTAGTTGCATATCTATAAAAGTCAGGTTTTGTCTAAATCCATACTGTCTACTGTGTGTCTGTCACCTGTTCTCCACCTAAATGTACTTAGTTGTGTAACATTCACAACCTTACATAAGTGAAAAAAGAAGAGGAAAACCTTTTATTGCTGAGCCTAAATCTTTCGTGCTTTTGACGCTCTGCACATTTTATAAATATCTTTATCACCATAGCTGTCCAGATAGCAGAGGTGCTGTGGAACCAAGTTGCTGTTCATACAGGTGCATCGACACTCACTGTCCGGATGAGACTTTTCATCCTCCTTTCATTAACACTGTTTTACTGATGGCCTACTAATAGTTGCATCAGCGTAGCTGAGGGTGCCGCATTGTAGTTTGCGAGTGGGAATGAACAACTGGTTCAGGAATATCCTAGGCCATTGCAGAAAATCCTCTGACAAAAAAAGTGAAAGATGTGAAAGTACTTATTTTTTCTAAGTGTGTGAGATACGTGGTTTGCTGGCAGATATTTGACCAAGGTGTTTAAGGTACAAATAGGTAGCTCACCTGATTTTTTTAGAGGAGTCTGGTATAAGCTGGAGCAAAAATCCAGCTTAAAATCCCTTAATGATTTAGTTACTTGTGCAATATGCCTCTATTTTTCAGCCCATTGGAATTCAGCTAAGCACTTTTCCATATGAATTAGCACTGTGAAGCGTTATTACATATGGTGGATGCCTGTGCCCATCAGTGAGAGTATTTCCATAGTGAAGTGCTGAATAATGAACAGTTTTGTTGAAAACCTAAAGCTAAACTTGCCCTTAAAGACCAGATAAGAAAAAGTAAGAATTGTTCCTACAAATGTCTAGTAAACATCCAGGCTTCTGCTATGGCATATATGTAAAAAAATCTCTTGAATTACTAGAGCTTCTTTTCTGATAAATACCATTATGCTTGTTTCAAGCAAAATGAATTTTTATTTCTCATGGAACTATTTAACCTCACCATAACAAACTCTATCTGGTGCATTTATAGGAAGTTCCACAGTTAATCACATTTTTGCAATGCCTGTCTAGAAGTAATGGTTTTGCTGCAAAGATACTCACTATACTCACTATTTAACCACCACTGTACTAGGTGGCTTTTCTTTGGTAAATACTTCTTTAAGTTAAATCAAAATGAAGTTTCCTAGCAGTATTACTTGATAACTGAAACACGGGAAACTTTTTCACTTGAAATGCTGTTACACTGTGATTCTAAATAGGTAATCCCTTAAAAATCCCACTAAATACTAGGAAACAGGTGGATCCTTAGCACGATGTAGTGTACTCCTTTCCGTACTCCTGAAACTTCAGGAAGGAAGCGTGTCTGAGAGTGTGCATATGCATGGGCTGCGTTAATGTGTATAGAGGATCTGTGCCTCTCTGCTGGTTTCTATCTGAATTGGGCTCAGCCAGGACTCATCTGCCTGTGTTGTGAGGTTAAATAGGCTCAAACTCTCCTCTGACACCATGCACGTTGCCTCTCCCTTTTGGATGCGCATGCCTTGCAAAAACAAGTGACGGTCTCAGAAAACCACTTTTGTTTGCCATTCACACTCCTGCAACTGCTTCCCCACTGGTGATTCTTCTGAGGTTAAATTTGCAAAATTTGAGGTGTGGGTACTGGCCTGAAAAGTATCTGAAATTCTGGTTAAAAAAACCAAACATAAATCCGTAGGGATACAGTTTGACTGTCCAGCTCAGACTCAGTCATGCAAGATACTGAGCACATCGTGGGAGGAGCAGAATGCCACCACTGTCATTAAAGCAGTCTGCTCTGATGTTAGCCAGAGCCCTGCTGGGTTTCGTTTGGAAACTACAGCTATGGTTGCTGGAAGGGGGCTGAGGGCGTAGTAATTATGCTGCTGTCAAATTAGTTTGAAATATTTTGACACAAATGCAAGTTGAATCCAAATGAACATCTCCATCTCAATGAATTTACTGAGGTTTAAGCAGAAAGCTGTTAGTTTTGATGTTGGCCTACTGACAATGGGGAGTGGGATTCCTTTTGCTGTTGCTGTTAGTCCTTGACTGCAAGCAAACAGCACCCAAAAGGCAAGTTAACCGACACATTTTGCATTTCTTCCATCGTGTTCAAAACTGCCGTGGGTATGAATGTACTTAATAATCAACCTGGAAGAAGTTTCATCTCATGATGGCTATCCATCTCACTGAAGTATTCTATTCAGCTTAATGCTGCCAGGAATTATATCCAGGATATTTGCAATGTGTTATCTCCAATCCTCATTAGATTTTTTTTTTAACTGCTTGGATTCCTGTAAAAAGCCTGAAGTCAGGAACATGACATCATTTCACCCAATTAAGGTGCAATAATCATATAGTCAGCATGTTCAGAAGGTGTCTTGTGGAACATTTTTAAACCTCACTTTGAAATTTTGTATCTGAGGGAAGGATTTTATTTGAGCCTTAGTAGCTTTTAACTGCCTTACATTTAAGCTATTTGAAAGTCTGGCAAGCTTCTTTTCTTGTGATGTCTTTGTTACTGGAGTTCTTTATTAATGTAAAGGCAGACTACTTTAAACTTTAATTTTTCTAAAATTCAATCATAAATACAAAAAAGGTCAGTCTGACACAAACCCTTCAACTGATGTATCTTTGCAGCAAAACCATTACTTCTAGACAGGCATTGCAAAAATGTGATTAACTGGAACTTCCTATAAATGCACCAGATAGAGTTTGTTATTCACAAACCAATTTCTTGCCTTTGTTGGAATAAAATGAAATACTTCTATTTTGTGTTCTGGTGCTTTTTGCATTGCTTGAGATTACCAAGTCTTCTTCCCCAAGTGGTATCTCTTTAGATTTTGTTTAACACTTCTTCCACGTGTGTTGTTAATTAAATATGCTAGAGTACAAATTACTGGTGGGGTGTTCCCTGGAGTATTGCACACATCTCTGGCCATTTGTGGTCAGCACTGAAGTAGCTGAACTGGTGGTATGATCCTTTGTCCATTGCCCTGTTCCTATTGAAAGAAGCCAAAGAGGTTGGCTTTTTTAAAATACGCTATAGGGGTCATAATTGCTTTCTCCAAGGTCATTCAAACCAAAAGGAGAGAGAAAGAGGAAAGAGTTGTTTACTCTAAATAAACAGAAATGATGGCACAAAAAGTAAATGCCTGTTCTGACCACAAAAAACTGTCTGCTGAAAATCTGTGAAAGGATTTCTAACAGCCTGAATGTGAGAGTCTGCATCTGCCTTCAAATAGAAGCCGTAAAGGCAGAACACGCATTCAGTTTGAGCTGAATAACGTGGTGTGGATACTCATGGAGACTGAGGTTGAACTTAGTGACTTGTGATTTCAACATGTATCCTAGAATGCTTTCATGGTCTTTTTTTTTTTTTCCCCTAAGTGTCCAAAGGGCTTTACAATATCAATGCTACAATTCAAAATACATATGTTAGGAAGGATAGTATGTGAGAAATAAAAAAAAAAAATTTACAGTCAAAGGAGCAGTGATGGGTCAGGAATTTTCTGCTACAATTCCTTGCTTCTCAGAGGAACCTTCCCTGGCTGCCTGCTACCTTGCCTTGTCCACTCATTGTATAGGTTATCTTTATTGTGAAATGAAATTTGTTTGTCTAGTGATCCCTGTTAACTCAGTGGACCTTGCTTCCTTGTATCTGCTGTGTGTGCTAGCTCTTGATTCTTAAAACTGCATGGCAGTAATTTTCTTCCCCCACTTTAGGCAAGAGTGTAAGCTCATGTTGTCAACTTTGTAATGCACAAATTGTGCAGCTCCTAAATGATGGAGTAGCTGAAATCATGGTTGTAATTCATGTACCTATAGCTGAATATCATATCCATCACCAGTGCCCTTTACTTGGCTTAATGCTTTAGCAAGCCTGTTTAACAAGGATGAATCTAAATGAGAGACTCAGATTTCTCACTCAGCAAACAAGATGTTAGTTGCTCTTGGCTAACATTCATCCTTGTATTGTTTCCTTGTCTCTGCAGCTTCCTATTGTTGAAAAAATAAGGATCATTGCTCAGAAGGTGTATGGAGCTCAGGATATAGAGTTGTCTCCCGCTGCGCAGTCACAAGTTGATTGTTACACCCGGCAGGTAAGAACACCAGTGAATTATGCAGTCAGGTACCTGCTGGATGAGAGTCTTAGGAAACCTCGGGGTGTAAAAGGTTTTCAGATTGGACTGTTTAGTCAAGCTTTGCTAAAAGGCATGAGGTTATCCATGGTGCTAAACTGTGGAGGTCAGTATGGGTTGGTTTAGATTAGATTAGATAGAACAGAATGGTTTTAACCTTGAAAGCTATCTCCCATAAGATATGTATGGTGTTTGGAATCATTCTGAGATTGTTGCTGAAACTCTGTACTTTCTATGCAGAGTGGTAATTTTGGATTACTGCCTTAAATATGACAACTGCACATCTGCAAAAGTAGCAARAGAGATCTGTGCACAGCTATACACTTTAATAACAAAGCTCCCAATAGTTGTAAAATCTTTTGGTTTCCTTCTGTTCCTATTATTTTCCAGGTAAAATAGATCACCATTCCTAAAGCATGTGGGAGTGGGCTTTGTTACATTTTGAAAACAGTTTTGAAACCATGTGGAGAGGTGAATGTATTTTATGTGATGGAATGGCTTCTGCGCCTTTCTGCCAGAAAATAGAAACTATGGACGATGTGTCGTGGAAAAATTCCTGAGTATACTTCAGCAGCCTGGTCAGACAGGCAGAAGTATAGCCATCTTCTCTATAATGCAAATCTCCTGAGAATTAATTTGATTTTCTAGATGGAAAAGAAGCTTATTTAGTGTACTTGAAGCAAAATAATCCATGTCTTTATCTTTTCCTGCTGTGATTCTCTAATCCATTTTTTAGTCTAAACATTAGTAGTATTAGGAAATATTTTCACAATGTCATTAAAGGATTGTCATCAGCGCTGGGCTGCAGAGGCAATTCCCTGCAGTGCTGCCTCTCCTCCTGGCCTTGTGAATTGCATCCCTGTTTGTCAAGGAATTGAACAGAAGAGTGGAAGGTGCCTGACTCAAGGTTAATCGATAACCTGGGAGACAAATAATGTTGGGGGAGCTGCTGAGGGCCTTTCCCTGATTTTCTCCCACTTTTTGAGTAACTACTGCACTGTCATTAGTGAAGTGGGTGCCATCACCTCACGCAGTTTTTGTCTTGTTTAAAAACAAAGCAAAGCATCGTAAGCCATTTGTGTTTACCCCCAAGAAGGCATTAGTACCCTTAGAGAGTTTTGGACTATGAATCCTGGTCTTAAGTAGGTATCTAACTAGGTCATTAGAGCCCAGAGGGAAGTGCTGTACTGGAGTTCTATTGAGTTGGTATAGGTTTCTTGTTCAGTGTGGTACCCATTGTGTGCCCTTTCTGAAAATAGCACCCTCTAGCCATCGTATAGGCAACTTTTGCACCTAACTCTAGATTGAGAACCCACTCTAGAAGCTGAATATCATTACAGCCGAGTCTCTGGAGATACAGGCCTGAGCTGAGAGAGAATAGCATGTGAAATACAGTATTCTGTCTATTTCTGAAGTATTAGCTGTTAAGAAACTGAGGTTAACTATTGCTATATGGATTGTAGGATTTCTAGAAGATACTGATAACAAAATGAAAATATATTCTGTCTTTATTGTAATCTTAAAAACATTTTTCTTTTATTTTCTTTCCCTTTTCTGTTAGGGATTTGGAAATCTTCCCATTTGTATGGCAAAAACTCACCTATCCCTCTCCCATCAGCCTGAGAGGAAGGGTGTTCCCACTGGTTTCATTTTGCCGATTAGTGATGTGCGAGCCAGTATTGGAGCTGGATTCATCTACCCTTTGGTAGGAACGGTGAGTGCAGAGTATTCAACTCAATCACTCCCCTTCCTTTGACCCAGGTTGACAGGGAAGAGCATTTCCTGCTTGCCTCTAAAAATAATGTGTAGAACCAGGTGAGTTCTTGGGTTTTTTTATAATAATTTTATCCTCATGCTTTTTGTAGCTCTACGTTGATAGGAAAAGAGAATTAGGAAAATGTAATATCATATAAGAGCTTTGACTACAGGGTCTAAGAGAATGACTCTTGCCATTGGTTCTGTTTCTGACGTTTTTCAGTTAATCTGGGATACTTAGACACTCTAATGCTGCAGAAAAATGAATTTACATGTCCATTGCCTTTCCTTATTCAAATTGCAGCCTGTAAATAACTGTAGTTACATGATTATATTCTAAATGTTAAATCTTTCATCCATCATTACAAAGCATTCTGTAATGTATTTAGATGAAAGGAATTGTGTTAGGAAAAAGTGTATGATTAAAATGATTGCTTTTCAGCTGATGAGCCTGATCTATTCCTCGTCCTTGTGAACATCTCTGCTGGTTCTGTAAAACTAAGTTGTGGGAAGGGATAGATTTCTAACTGCAGAAGTAGTTAGCACATTCTTTCTCCTTTTTACAGATTTAAACAATGAGGTGCTAAAAAGAGGCAATTGTCATCCTTTCTTCCTACCTGTCCTTAAAAGAACAGACTTAGATTAGGAAGCTCCTGATATTTTCTTCCCTGACATGCCTTATCAAAGTAGCTGAGAAGCTAGTTAGCTCATGCCTTTTGCCAACCACGCACATCTTATTCCAAACAGTAGTTGAACTGCATCTGACGTCTCATAGTATGAATTATTACTTAGTGTAGCTGAATCATGGGATGGTGCTAGAGAAGGGATGCAAAAGCCATTGCATTTCCGGAAAGAGTACTCTTGCAATGTTATCTCATCTTCCCAGAGCACGGCCTGATTTCCTTGTGTAGCAGTACACTTAGGAAAGGTTGAAAGTTTCTAAACTATTGTTTTGAATTCCCTCTGAAACAATCAAGTGTTTGAAACAAGGAAGGAAGTACTTTCTGACCAGGAGAGTTCCTGAAGTTCAGGAAACTGTGTCACTTTAACTCACTGGCTTTCCTTCTGCACAGCCACATTGTGCACATCCACCAGAAGTGGAGCACAGCTGTGTATTTAAATTGTATAAGACCAAATTCCAATTACTGGTGACAGAATAAAATTTGTCAGAAGTTCTAGTATCTCCTTCATGGCCTGGATTCAAGTTTGCACTGGAAGTTGTGTGTCATAAAGTTGTGAGAAGGAGTGAATGTGAAGAATGGGCAGCAACTACTTCAAATCCATGAGGGAGCTGTTCTGTAGGATGTCAGAGTGAAATGTTCTTGGGTTGAGCTTTCTGAATGAGTCACACTCTGCACGCTTCAACACAAACTAGCTGCAGTTCAGCCTCATAAATCCATAGGAACTGTCCATAGGAGCAGTATAAACCAAACAAGTTCAAGGATTACCTCTCATTTTCGGTTTCCGCCTAGAACCAAAAAATATGGTTCTTATGAAGGACATTTTAAATATGGGATATCTTACTGGGGAAGATTTTAAAAAAATACGTCCCAAGTTAGTTACCCTGACTTTGGTGAGGGGTAGTATAGCTGTGGAACTTTTCCCATATCCGGAGCTGGGTAGGCAGTATACTCTTAGTGTTACGTATTTCAAGAGAGTTTGTAGGGCAAGGTGCTGTATAAGCATAAGATTCCCAAGAGCTAAAAATCTAAATAGACATCGATCATTGGTTGTTTGGAAAATATTGATAATGCTCAGGAATGTGGGACAGAACACTCCTTGGAACTATCACAATTGCTACAAATCAAAACGAATGAATGAATATGAATTTATTCCTAACATCCTTACCATACAATTCTTTCTCTAGAATTAAATTTATGGCAAGAGGTCCAACTTGCTGCCTTTCAGAATTGAGAGTTGTGATCATCAGGAAACAAACTCTCATAATAGAGTTGTACCACTACTTTTGAGATCACTTTTCTATTTTGCCACCTTCAGATTTTTTGTGCGCGTTGCTGTCGGCAGTTAAGTCTTAGGGCTAGTGGTACTTTTTAAGTTGTGCAAGAAGGAATATTTTTGATGTCAGGTTCCAAAACTGAGAGTCTTCCTTTGACAGTTCTCTTACTAATAAAGCTATCTGAAAATGTCTACAAGAACAAAGCAAGCATGTCCTGAAGCCTTAGAGTGGCTGGAGGTCAGATGCTATGAGTAGAGGGATTACAGAAATCCTGGTGACAGCATATCGTGAAAGCATCCAGTCATGACAGTGGATTAGATTTCTTTATATAGGAAAAAAAGAAGGAGCACTATATATTTTTTTCCTTTCATTACTTGCTGGCTAATTGTTTTAATGGAAGAGGATCTTTAATACTTAAGCTGCTTAGAGCCTTCTAACAGCTAAGACCTTTCTGATGGCAGAATAAATGCTATTGGACAACACGTTCATTAAAGTTGTAGTGATAATTCTGATTATTAAATGTCAAACTCCATTCTCAAAGCATATTTTTTACTGGATGAGCTCCTCTAACCTGGCAGACCTTATCAGTGGTGAAGCAGGTTATTAGAATTCTGCTCCAATTTAATTGGGAAGAGCATTACAAATGAGAGAGATAAGTACTGCTGAAAGATAGTAAACTATCTGCAGTAACTAACATTTGTAGTTTAACCTTGTCATTAGCACATGTAAATTAATGAGATTCGTATTTACCCTAGCACTGACAGGCAATCATTTTTTTTTTTAATAAACTAAATATTTAACATGTTGTCTTCTTATTCTCTTAAGCAATATTTGTGTTATGGTTGGCTCTGGTTCCCTTACAGCATGGAAGTCTTTCCAGGAAAAATGAGCTGAGCCTTATCGGAGGAAATCAGCAGTGAAGCAAGARGTGCATTTAATTAACACTGGCACAGCTTTTATCCAAGTTCTCTGCGACCGTGACCCAGAGGGCTACATAACTYTCACAGGTGGACTGTTGACATCATTGCTTGGCTCAACAGAGTGATGGCAGGAAGGCTGCTGGAGTATATGTAGGAAACCAGTGAGGTCATTCACTAGCAATGCTTGGGTGGAGGATTATTAGATTTTTGTAGTATGTGTGTTTCTCTCCACCCCCACCCAAAAAGCCATTGCAGTTTGGTGCTTTCTCACATTCAGCCATGTTTCCATTGTTCTTTCTCTTTCATGTGATGTGCAAGAATGCAGGCTGGTCATAAAAGTAAAACCTGTTGTCTTTCGCCATTGTGAAGTAACACTACCAAATCACTGGTGCAAGTAATATAGCTGTGTTTGAATCACAGTGAGATTTTTAAATATGTACTACCCTTTTCCAGCCATGCACTTTTGTTTTAATGGGTTAAAATTACAGGCAAGGTCCCTTTGAAAATACGTGGAGCCTTTGGAGCCATGCCAGCTCCCAAATTCTCACAATGAACTGACATCCTTCAGATATTGACATATCTGAAGAAAGGTCTGCTATTACAGCAATATTATTTTTCTCCCCGTAGAGAAAGCCGTTCAAGTCTCTGGAACTAGTTCTGAAACTATATCCTCTGGGAAGGAACTCTTGAGGTGACTCAGTGTGGTTTGAAACCAGTTTATGGGAGTGATAAAGCCCTAATTCACTTGTAGGTGAGAGCCAGGACTGTCCTGCTAAAATATTACCTGAATATTGTAAGGGAGAAAATACCCTGAAAGTAAATATTTTTATGAATACTTTCAGAAGGAAAATGTTGCTCCCTGTTGAATGAATTTCTTCTTTCGTAGTGGTTAAGAGCTTAAGCTTTGRGGGTGTCCTTCAAACATAAGCTGGAGTCCAGGCCCACCTGGAGTGAAATTGCAGTTTCCCGGTGGTGCATGAGGCCCAAGTTGTCGCCAAACTGTCATTTTGTCACTTCTCTCAGGCTCTCTTATGGGACAGCTGAATAATTATTGGTGGATTGCCCAACTCGTCCTGATGATCTGTGTAACATAGGGTGATTTTTCAAAAACATGAATGATGGTGAGATTTATATCTGCCTTGTAAAGCATTTAGCTTACAATGCAATTTTATATCGTTTACAAAGGAGTAGTGCTCTGCTAAGGATTCTGACCTCTCTCAGTCCAAAAAATGTCCCTGGTGATGTGGCATTTGGCACCTGCCTTTGGTGTTGTATAGTTGCTGTGTTGTAGCAGTGCTCAGAAGTCCCCAAACAGCTAGCTGTAAATATACTAGGTGCKCATAGACTCTGCAGGCTGGTTTTGAGATAACTGCAGTAAGCATGGAAAAAGTAACAGAAAAGGAAAGCAATGAAGTTAAACTCACATGGGAAACGTAGGTTAGCAATTGTGTAGTTCTGAATTGAAAAATGCTAACAGGAAAAGCCCACATTCTCATCTGTTAGATGATGTGCCTTTGCATTTATTACAGTAGGTGTAGTTGCTCTCGGGAAGGAGGGAGAGAGTTTTTCTGAATTACACAGGGCACGTTGTTCCTGAACAGTGACCAGGTGTGCACATGCAGAAATGCTGAATAATGTTACACTTGGTGGAAGGCTGATGAATTATTCAGGGTAGGGTTGACGGGGCAGGGGGTGAGCACATAGGTAAGATCAGTGGCTGGAAGTGAAGGTGAGGACAGTCAACTTTAGTTCATTGTGTTTAAAAGCTAGAGGCTGAGAGATGGTTAGTGTAATAACAGCAAATCCACCTGTGTTCCTTGGTGGATTGCATGATGTGGTTGTGGCGGTATTGGGTTGGCCAGAGAGGGTCTCTGTAGATGAGGCAAAAATAGGCCCAAGTGAATGATTTAGCTGAAGGGATGAGGAAAAAGTTGTAGATTATAATGAAAAGGGGTATGTGGCAGCCTTTGGAAATGTCCCAGGTGTGTGGACTATGAGGCAGTTAAGATTCAAGGATGATTATGGCCTTTTGGGGTGAGAAGATGGGAATAGAAGATTGAGGGGAGGATTGGAAAGATGGGGTTGGCTGGAAAGGAAAAGAAGTTAAATTAAGAGTTATACCAGTGGGAGGAGATACCTGTGAAATGATTTGAAGACACATCCAAGATGTACACGGAGAACTGGAAGAGGGCGCTGAAGTAAAAGCCACAAGGGTAAAAGAGATTTGAAGATGTTCCAAAAGCGTTAGTTGAAACAATGACATGATCTAAGATCTGGCCAGGAAGAAGTCATGGGAGTAATTGATGGATGTAGTTACAGGAGAGCAGAACATGCCTTGCTGATGACTAAGGATTTTTTTAAATTGGAGAGAAAGAGAGTGGAGTTTAGCTGGCTTGAAAAATTTATTATCGTCTCTGTAACTTTTGACAGTACATAGAAAAGAATGTATTTAAATGATAGTTCAGAAATTTCCATATGCTCTGAGCATTTGCTGTTTACTTCAACTATTTTAAACTGATGCGGATAAGCCAGTGCTTGTTGGAAATATAGAGTAAATATACTTTGCTTCAGATCATCGCACCTCCCTGCCATAGCTGTGACACAGACATATGGTAAAATACCCTCTTACACCCTCCAAAAAAAAAACCAACCCCAAACCCAAACAACCCTCTCTTTCTCCTCTGGCATTTAGAAATACCTTGACAGATAATGGAGGCAAGGCACTTAGATTCTGTGTAGTTCATGCTGTCTCTCTTGACTGCTCTGTTTGTTTGCTAGTAAGCATTATCTAACCTACATTATAATATAGTACAATGTATTCCCTTTTCTGAATGAAAGACCAGGTCCCATTGCTGGCTGTGTCGGCAAAATTAATTTGCAGCTTATTACAGCTTCCTTCAACCTAGCCTTACATTCCTCAAGGGCCAGCACTTGTAGTTAGCAGAACTAAAGAAATGATTTTGCTTTGTTTTCTGTTGAGAAGAAAAAAGAAGTTATGTAGGTATGTGTGTTATTTCAGCAAACTGAATAGTTGGAGGAGGACTTGTTGTTTTGGGACAGGATGAAACCATTATACAACATATCACAGAAGAAAGTAGACCCTGTGGTTTGGTAAGCTATTTAAAGTTTAGATTAGATGAGATTTTTCTCAATACAACCTCCATTACAAGCAATTTCAGTATGAATATTGTAAAATTAGTTGTTTGTATTCAGTGTCGATATTATATATTTTCCCATCTTACCATATTTTAAGCCTTGTCAGAGAAGAACTTTTTTATGCAAATGTTTAAATTTGGCTCTAAACACTTGAAAATGAACTTTCTAATGACAAAAATGAACCTAGTGTATTTCTCGTATCAGTCAGGTTTCCTTGGTTGTCTTTTCCAAAGATATTTTTATTAAATACATCCATAGAACTGTAAGATTATGTTCAAGCTCTTAGACTTAAATAATAAACTTGTGCCACTTAACTTAAAATAGTTTATCTGAATAGGTCCCTTAAAACAGATGCTTATTTAGAAGTACAAAAAGTGACTTTCATGTTTCACTTTAGTCAGTAAGTGATACCCTGAAAACGCATTTTGATAGCCTCCCATCCCTTGTAGTGGGAATTTTACCTAGCCTCCTTTGCTTTGCATGTAAAGGAGCAGAGGACATGATCAGCCATGCTATTTCCGTGGAAGGTATGGTAGGTCAGAGCTGCTGCAGAGGAATTTCTTAAACTGGTATGCCTACATCACAAGTGCTTTAGCACATGTTTTCAGTTAAGATTAGCTGACTTGACACATCAGCTCAGGCAGTATGGATTCATTGATCAACGGTAGCGCCTGGCTAGTGTGGACAAGTTTAAGTGATGCTGGAACAAAGATAACTCATTATGCTTTGAAACAGTTTTCTTCAGTGTGGTTGTTAATGTCTTGCCCTCATCAGACCTGTGAAGTTGTATGTAATGAACTCAGTGCAGCTGTCTTAGGGTTGCAAATGCCATTAGTGTAGGCAAATAAAATGAGAATCACCTGTAGCATGCATGTAGCCAAAGGGGGCACCTCTGTGAAAGCATAGTTTGCTCAAGGCCTTCAGAGAGTCTGGGAGTCATTAAGACCCTTGCTGTCTTCCAGTAAGACCTAACCGTGAGCATGGTTATGCTTTCTGTCTGTTTCATTCCCTTGTCTCTGATTTAGAGTCCGTGATCCCAGTTGAGAATGAATATAAGTGCATCAGTTAAGAAAGGAAAAAATCAAGAGACTGATATTCCATATGGAGATAAGGGCTCTTTGAACGACGTACGTTAGCCTATTTGCATGGGGCTTGCTATTAAGAAAAACATATCAGTTAAAAGTGGGAAGTGCAATTTGAACAGAAGCCAGCAGCAATTTTGGACCACTGCCCTTAGATTTTATGCATGACTTCAGACATGAAATAGGGACTTTGCAGTGGAAACGTAGGCACGTGTGAGTTTGAGCAGTTAGTGAATGCCTTGCCGGGTGTTCTCCGRGGCAAAGAGAGAAGCAGGTGGCTGAATCGTGCAGCTCATGGCAGCTTCTCCATGGTGCGGCAGTGCTGCCTGCCCACCCTGATCCTCTCCTACAGCTCTGACTGTGCTGGTTAGCATGCCTGTTGTGTACTTGTGCCAGTTCAGAGCAAATAAACGGGTTTGATTAAGAGCTCATTCAATTCATCAGCCTCGTACGTGTGCACTTTGATCAAATGCAAAGAGCTCAAAAATCAGTTTATGGAACGTCTTGAAACAGCGGTGTTAAGGGTTCGTATTTTGATTATGCTCTCTATACAGAAGATGTACAGACCTGAGCATTGGAGAGGGCAGCCAGGTATTTACTTCTCCCATTCATGATATTTTGGGTGCCTTGCTGCATGAAGAGGCTGATGCTGCCAGACCCAGGGGTCACTGAGTCTGATGGCTTTGGGGTGGGGTGGGTATCGCTGCTGCCTGTCTTGGTCAGCTTGGTAGCAGCAGCAATGCTTTGTCACTTCCAGCTTTCTGCTGTTCCTCCATATAGGGATGAAATGAAATGATGTTTCATGCTCCCTATTTTTGTCTGTTCAGCCTGATAAGTTTCTTCAGTTGAACAAATCACGGTTTATGAAAAGGTGCCTCATGGTTCAGATTGGAAATTTAGGGATTCAGCCATTTACAAGCAATAGTTACCTTTTAAAACTCCTGTCTACATGCAATTTTTCTGAGAGGGTATCTTATGCTCACTTAAAGAAAAAACATTGGCCCTTCAACATTCTTCCAAATACATTTTTCAAATGCTAATTTGCAGATTTTAAAAGAATTGATTCCTTCGTAAGCAGCAAAAAACTTTACAGTTTGGGTCAAATAACTGAAATTCTTCCAGACTGTCCAGTAAGACAAACTATCTAGCAGATGTAGATAGCTGTATATTTGAGTTTGGCAACTTACTGTTATTGCAACTCTAAAAGTGATTTAAGGCTAATAGCAGGAACCTAGCTGGAGGCTGCAAGTCTGTGACTGAACAGTTTTATTGAGTTCCGGATAAATAAGGTGAAAGATGTTTTGAACTTAATAATGTCCCCAGCAACTTGCTTGCTTTCATTAAATTGTGAAATATAGGATGAATAGTGCGCTAATTAACATTAAAGAGGAATGAATATTTGTGCCTACTGGTCAAGGGATTATCCTTGTTAAAACAGGAAATGGACTCCAATTTCCTGTTTTAAAGTATTTTCTTCATAAACTTCACTTGAAAACATGAGGTTAAAAATAGGTTATACTTTTACATAGTAAAATACACATCTATTATTAGTTAAAAAATAGCTTATATATGGAAGGAAGGGCATCTTCCAAATTGTTTTATATTGAGATAAATACATCCTGCACATACTTCATAAAATAGCATTTATCAAGAAATTAGAAACTGAGCTCCTTTAATTTATTACCTTGTGACATGGGCTTTATAGAAATTATAATACTCAACATTTGCATAATATCGCTTTGTATTAGTGGTTTGCAAGACAAGCAAAATTTTGACACAGTTTTTAAAATAAGGAATCCAGAGATGCAAACAGTAAGGTCCCCTGACAAATCAGGGGCAGAGCCACGAATAAAATTCACGATTTTCTGGCCTGCAAAATCATGAGATGTTTATGTCTAAGAATGCGAAGAATCAGATTGGGGTATTTCCATTGGTGTAGGCTGACCTACATTCTGTGGACAACACTAAAAGAAAGTTACGCTGCTATTCCTCCTCTACGCCACCCACCCACTCAAAAATCCTGAAGTATTTCCTGAGATACTCCTCATGTGTCCTTGTTTAAGAAAGAAGAAGGTACAAATGCTGGCATACTGTATTTCGCCGTTGGTAATTGGTAATGGGTTTATTTTGAAAAGACCAAACTTTCTTCACTTCTGAAGCTGTGAAATGTCATGACTGGAGCATTACCTTTTGACCATAACTGAGGAGAGGGTTGCATAAAACCACCTTGATAGCCTATAGATGAAGAGATGTCTCCCCGGTGGAGAAGTCCATTAAAAAAAGTATTCTCAGCATGGTACAACAGTGACCCACAGGCTTCTACAGATGCAGCATTTCTGGTACTCGGAGGGACTACTTGATGCTGACCTGTGACTGTCATCTGTCTTCCCATCTGCTCTTCCTGCACACTGGTGAACATCACTTTTCAAAAGATGATTTTGTTCTGTTTTTTTCATAATAGAAGGAGAAAGAGAATAAGGTGCGTATCCTTGTGTGCTTGAAGAAATTCTGTTTCCCAGCAGAAGTAATGTTGCAGTAGTTGACAACGTTTCCTGTGTCTGGGACTAAAACCCTGCTATGGACACCCTGTCAGCTGGTCCAGAATGGTGACTTCCCTCTCTCACGCCTGTTTCTCCATGGTGGATATGTCTGCCAGCTTGACCCATCTTTTCTCCCTACCATTTTCTTCTCTTATTTTTTTTGGATAAGAGTATATTTAGTTTTACACCAAGATTAAGCCTCTTCAATTCAATGCTTATTCCACACAGCTGTGGGAAAATTCTGTTTAATGCTTCCTTCTCTTTTACATTGTAAAAGCCAAGAACATTATTTCTTGGCCTGGAGCTGGGCTCCTAAGAACAGAGCTTTCCATAGGCCTGTGAAGAAGAAATATGATCAGGTCCGAGCTAACAGTTGGACAGGTAAGGCAAGAAATAACTTTATCTCTCCTCACCATTTTGTTGCTGCAATTACATACAAAAATGTAGCGGTATGAGGAATTTTACCAACACCAGTAAAACTTCCTGAGTGCTAACTGTGATGCAGCAGCTGCATTATGGTATATTTTTGTCACAGGGGAAAATTATGTCAACATTATTTAGCTCCCAGAACTCAAGAGCTGCTACAACCAGCTCAGCATGGAAAGGCTTAGGCTGACGTGGAGCCCCAGCCACAGTCTGCCTATGTTTCCTATGTTTGGAAGGGGTATGTTAGTTAGATATTCCCAAACTGAAGTATGAGGGGCTGTATGAAGACGGGCTTGGCTTTGGTGACTCTGTAAAAGTCAGTATCTGATGCAGTGCTGAAATCGCAGCTTTGCCATGTGCAGGGCTGTGTGTAAGACCCGTCCTTTCATTTGGGTGTTCCCAGGGCTGAAATCCAGTGTGCTGGGTAGTGGTGCAGTCTGGGACAGCCACAAGAAATCTGAGTGAGATGCAGCACAAGATGTGCGGGTGTTTGCTTTTATAGCAAAGTTTGGCTCATTTGAAACATTTTAAACTCTTACCTCTGTAACTATCCAGTGGATGATAGTGCCATGCTAGCTATACCAATGCTTGATACTTTACAGGTTAGTGCCTGGCAGCTGGACATTCAGCTTTTGCTTGAAGTCATATGAAAATGCCTAATACAGATGGAACAGCTTCTTTAACCAGTTTCACATTTTTAATAATGTTTTTTTAGTAACATGTCAAAGTTTGGAGCTAGTTGTAGGCTAAACAGTTTTTCTCCAGGGACTCGGGATTTTCTGAAGATAAAATCCTATAATTGCCTGATATTTTAGGCTGGAGTGTCTGACCACAGCATCTTTCTTTAATAACCGTGTTTCTTTAGGCAACATAAGGAGCTAGGCTTTGGGCTTAATAAGAAAAGGTAGTGACAGGAAGAACTTCAGAATGAGAGGTTCAATCATATATAGGAATGTTGCAACTGGAAAGAAAGTATTTTAAAAATGTTAAAGATCTACAAGTGCTGTCCTACTTAAAGCTTAGCAATACTCTGAAGACTTTGAGTCTAAACGTAACCTCAGAGTACATGCTTTCAGGAAAATTAGTGAGAATTAGGTAATCAGGTCATGGTTTCCTTTTCTGCACAGCCACCCTAAATTCATCAGGGGCTATTTTTTATGTCATTTTTACAGGCTTTTACTTAACTTTTTTTAGTTGGAGACCACATGTCTGTATCAGCAGTTTAAAAAAGATGGCTAGGTCCAAATCAACTAGTTATTGTTTCTACAAATATACAAAATAACATAAAGATACTCAGTTTTAATCATCATTTAGCAACCAACACATCAACTATTAAGTGCATGCAGGCTTGTGATAGTCACAGAAATATCATTTATATCCCTTGCAATCTTCAGAAAATCTTTTTCTGATTCTCCTTAAATTCTGGTTTTATAATCAAAAGCAGTCTATGAAGGAGCATTGAGTATGTGTTGATGAGAAAGCTGCATTGATGCATGTGAAGGCAATACCTCTTACAAAGGTGGCAAACCTTTTTCATATAGCAAGCCACCTAGCAGGCTAACACCCCACAATACTGAATATTAGGTGTGTTTTGAGATAGCCTTCTGGTTTCAGTGTTGCAATCAAATAAGCACACTGTGAATGAGAGCAGCAGAGGAATGTGGATAATGTGTTTGCCTTTTAGTAAATCATCTGTAAACTAATGCTGAGACGATCTATTTTGTTACTTGCTCACTTAATAAAACCAATCAGTAGACTGAGGCCAGAAGAACTGTGACAGTTTGTCACCTATATAAACCTGTTGTACTTTTTCTAGTCTTTTTTAAGCCTCTCTTAGATAACTGAAAATAAATCACCTGACCTCATTTTACTCTTCATTTATCTTTTCCACAAAACCATATGAAATTCAACACCACTTAAAGTTCATGCTTGGCTCCTTATTTTCAGTCTGCTGTCAGGAGCAATGGTGCTGCTGGAGAAGTGTCCTCGGGGATGTCACTGAGGTTGTTGTACTCAAACTGTAACCTAAAAGGTGCTTCACAGAAGTACAGTGTTGAATCTCAGTGCTGTTAATTTATCAGAGTTTTTGAGAAATGCTGATAACACGGTGTAAGAAAATCTTGTATTATGCTTTTTTCTTTTAGGCAATACTTTACATATCACAGTGTGGCAAATGTACCCCCAAAGTGCCAAAAAAGAAGTAGTAACATCACATAGGTGGTATCACTGAGTTGTTTTTCCCTAATTCCATTTGCAACACTTGCCTCTTGCTGCTTAGAAGTTACTGCATTTGCACTGCTGTCAAAAACTGCCGGTGCTCAGAAATGAAGTGTTAATCTGGGAGTTTGTCAAGAAAGCTGTACAACAAAAGCTGTGACTTTTACACCTCTGATCCATGAAATAAGCCAAAATACAGGGGTCTGTGGTTATTATGCTAGAAAAAAACGCTGGTGGAGTTGGGTATCTTACAAGCAATACCGTTCATATTACAACATTATGAATGCCCTGTTTCCCTGGTCAAAGAGGAGTTCCCTTGCAAGCTACTCCAGGCTTCATTCAGCCAGTGCTTGTTTGGAAGCAGATTTTTCTCACCATGCTTTTGGCCGAGATCCAATTTCTGGTTTCCAAGAGTGTTACTACTATGTAGGATGTGTGCCTGTTTGAAAGCAGTGCTTTCATAGTGCTTCTGCTCCCTTATCTTTTTACTATTTTGTAACTGYCCACGCAAATCCAGCCCTACTGTGGAGTATTCAGGCTCTTGTATGCACTATATCAGTATCCAGGGGAAATGTATGTGCTATACAGTTCAGTTCCTACTCAGCTTTGCCATTGACAAGCATTTTGAGTGCTATCTCTTTCTTGCTGAAACTGTTTTAAGAATTTCTGTGTATTTATGTTGAAAGGGCAGTTTTCCACCCATCAGTTTGTACGTTTGACTCAATTCATAATGTTATTACTGGAGGTGGAGTGCAATGAATGGAGCAGTCATCATTTGATGTAAGAAGAATTTCCTTGTAAGTACAGACAAATGTAAATTGTGAGAATGAATTCATTGATAGAAGGATGCATTTAATTTGATCATTTTGTTTGGATTATGGACTCCATTGAAAATGCATGCGTTTGTTTACCCATTGCATTAAGCCATGCATTGTTTTTCTTAGTTGTGTTCAATTTTATTACACTTTATTGCAACAAATTGATGTAATTCTATAGATGACCATCAGTTCTTCATGATAACAGTCAAAAGCCTAGCTTTTTTCTCCTTTTTTTCCCCTTATTTTCCTCCTTTTTTGGCCCTTGGTTTTTTTTTTCCCCTCGGTTTTTTTTCCCCTCCTTTTTTTTTTGACTCCTTCGAGCTGTTTTGGCAGCTGGAGGCAGTTTTTATTTTGATACGTTTGACATAAAGGATGGAATGTGTCCAGTTTGGGAAACAGAAAAGCTGGTGGAGGGGAAAAAATTCCATCATTGTATAATAGAAAACAAGAGTATGCTTTCTGGTCCATCAAATAGGAATAGTTTTTGGTTTCAGCTCAGGATATACATGAGAATAAATTGCAATTTAAGGGCTTTTTTTTATTTAAAGGGAGAGAATTTAGCTATGTTGTTGGCACCATAAAACTTAACATTTTATGGAAACAAAATGGAAAACCGGATTATGGCATATATTAAAAATAGAATGTGTAACTTACAACTTTGGGGATCCAGCCAAGAGGAAGTTGTATATTAAAAAAAAACAATAACCACATATATGCTCTTATGAGGATCACTCCGGGACTGAGAGGCATATGCATCCAAATGCGGGATTTTTCTCTGTGGTCAAAATTTCAAAATAAGCATGCCAATGAATTGTCCTGAGTTCATTCAAAGTATGTGGGTGTTTCCATGTGCCTGCAACACCTGTGCAGAAGTGCAGGAGTATGCATACCCCCAAAGCGTGTGTGTAGTTACCTCATTTCTTGTGCCTGTGCAGTTGTAAGGGGAGACTTGCTGGCCCCATCACGGTGTCACTCAAACCCACCTTTCACTTCCTGACTATGAAGTGTTACATCCTTTTGCATTAGGGTCACCGTCTTTTGTTCTTCCAGGCTTGCCAAAAAGGACAGGGGGTGGGGAGGCATGTCGATTAGAGGGCTTCTGGCTCCTTCCAAGGGGGGAGTGAGCCAGGGAATGTACTGAATGAAAGGTGTGTTCTTAATGCTACTTGCTTGAGCAGTAAGCAGCTCTGACATCCTAATCTGATCTCAAAAAGCACTGAACTCTTCCTGATCTTCGGCAATCTGCCCTAGCTCTCCTTCCCATCTTGTGTTACTGTTTATGGGCTGGTGTTGCTGATTCTGTATTAACTTCAGGCATAATCTCTAGAAATCATGGCAGTCTGCAGTATTAGAGTCCTGCCAAATGGGATCCCTGGAAAACCTGATTTAGCTCTTGGCACAGAATGAGCTTCCACTTGTTAATTTTTTTTTTTATAAAATGTACTTTTCCTTCCAGTAAACTTTATTCTGTAGTTTTGTGAAAAACAACAACAAGAAGAAAGTGAAAAGGCAATTTGTATGGACCCTCAAGGAATTTATCACGGGTAAATTCAGAGACAAAGTTGACAAATTAAGGGTAAACTTGGAGAAAAAGTTGACAAGTGCATAAAATACATTCGCTGTAATTGTAGAATGAATGTCTTCATTCAAACCGTCACCTAAAAGCATTTTAACTGAAGTGCGAAGATCTCTTTTGTATGGGCCAATGCAGTGAGTGACCTGTTGGTTGTGTTGCATTAGCATGTCATTTTGTATGAGGTAAAATTACCTACAGGATCATATTAAACTGAAATTGGAATGCTCATTTGTAAAGTAAGGAGAAAACACCAAGCATTCAGAGGAAGGCAGTCTAAGTCTGTTCTCATTTGGTGTTGTGATTAGGTCTGCTTTTCCAAATAGATGAGTTGATGTGTTCAGCACTAATGAAGTCATGGGGAAGCCTTGCCAGGTACTTCATGTTAGCTTTGTTCCAGGTGTTAAGTAAGTCTGATGCAACTTATTGCATTATTTCAGAAGATAAATCTACTGAGGAAGGATTAAAAGCAGATCATATAGGAGGGTAGTTTTCTTACAAATCATAGAACCATAGAATCATTAAGGTTGGAAAAGACCTCTAAGATCATCGAGTCCAACCGTCAACCCAACACCACCATGCCCACTAAACCATGTCCCTAAGCGCCTCATCTACACGTCTTTTAAATACTTCC